>JBBPBX010011520.1:27331-46582 GCA_038048925.1 Garcialebias charrua | reverse complement strand
CTCAAACTAAATCAGTAAACTAAAATATCAAACTAAATGCCTCCATTTGCTGCCCACATAAGGCTGACTCTTTAATTTGAATTGTTTTGTGAGTTTTTATTGTTTAATTACAGAAACTACGGTAATGAATGTGAGAATTGAATGTAAAAGCTCAACATTAAAAAATAATAATAATTTAGAACCAAGCAGATAAATCCGTCGTGCAAATGGTTGGAAATCTGCGGTGATGCTTCTGTTGCTGCAGGACAGGAGTTTGAAAACAGGCTCTTTGATCGCAGAACAGGACGCACCATTTCCACATCAAACCCGTTGTGGATTCGTTGGCTACACTCGACTTTAAACAGACGTTTGACAGATACAAGTTTGTAACGGACAGAAACTCGATGTGAGCCCAGATTTGTTGGAACAAATAAATAAATGTGTTTCAGATTAAACGATCACTGTTTTACCTCCAACAACCTGTCTCCTGCCTTCAGGCGGCCATCTTGGATGGCAGCCCCCCGAGGAAGAATGTTCTTCACGTAGATGGGCGCCGAGCCCCCGATGGGAACGTCTCGTGACGTTATGCTGAATCCGAGTCCCTCGGGACCTGTCGGGGGAGAAAAACAGGAAAGATGGAAGTTTTAATGAAAGGATCTGGTTTTATTTGGAGAACAGCCGCTCATCTGATCTGTTTCCATCCCTGAAGCTCAACCTGGGGGTGGAGTCCAGAGTATTTCAAACTGTCTCAGTTCTCATGAAGACGAGCAACTGATCTGATGGATGTGTTTTTATTTTTAAATATTTTCTGACATATATTTACAAAATGGATCAATTTTCTATCCGATCAATTCTGGCAAATTGTTGTGACTGAAGTGATACAGCTAAAATAATCTAATTTTAATTAATCGTCTACCTTATAATGTTTTGCTAGTTTTTTGATGCTTTGTTAAAAAAAAAAATTTTTTGTTTTTTTCTCTCTTTTGTTTTCTATTGTTTATTGTTTGTTTGTTTATTGTTTAAGGAAATTCTATCATTGCTGTTCATTGTTCTTTAGTTTTAGCAGGCCGCTTGCTTTCGTAAATGAGCCCATGAGGTTCAAAAGATTTATTTACCTGACTAAATAAAGGTTGAATGAATAATTGTATCTTTATGTTTGCTCAACATTTAAGCTTTTATTATTACCTCATTATTACCTGTCTTTAAAAGAGGAGCTAAACTCAAAATTAACTTTTTTTAGCTGATAATCTCCCTAGAATGTGTCTAGAATGTTGTATAGCACTATGTCTGTGTTAATCTTCATGTATTTGTGCGTATTAGTTTAAATCGGCAATATTTGGTCTAAAAACGTGTTTACGGTAACCCTATGGATTGAACAGAGGAATTGCACCTTGATTTTCTTGTTGGTCTAGGATTCTCACTGTGACATGTTTTCTCACTCTGTCGTCACAAAAGTGGTTCAAGCAGAGCCAATCCCCTGCAGAGATGGTAAGGTCCTCGCTGCAGTTCATACCTTATATGGAAGTGGTAAATCGCACGCCAGAAAAGTACTGCAACAAAGCATAGTATAGTTTTTGGAATGGCACTAGTTATTTGTATATTTTAACTTATTTATTTTAGGAATACTTTTCACGTCATTGAAACTATTTGGTTGTATTCGTTTTCTTATTGTGCAATGGACAAGCAAAGCATGTATGCCAAGTTGGGGCAGTGGTGGAAGTGCAGGTTTGGGATCTGAGAGATCCAGGTTCGAACCCCGGTCACGGAATACCTTGTGGTATTATTTTTCTTTTTTTTTTTAGGCCTTTTGTTTTGCATAGATTGGGTGAGAATAGATAAATACATCAACATAATTATTCTTTGTTGTTGCTTGCTGTAAGTCTAGAGTTTTAGTTTGTTTTAGATTGTTGCTAGAGGGGGCGTGAACTAGTGCTGGGCGATATGGAAAAAATCATATATCACGATATGGACTTTTTTATATCACGATAACGATATATATCACGATATATACAACACGATGTGTGTGTACAGGAAAAATTTGGACCAAAGTTTTTTTTTTTTTTTTTTTTATCAAAAAGAAAATAACACAAACAGTATAACAAGGCATACAATACACATAAACAATAACAGTTGAAAAGACAATTAAACTAAGCAGAGAATTATTAATAAAGTTCTAAACGGCAGCATAAAAAAAGAACAATTTGAGAAACATAGCACAAAATTAAATTGCGTGTGCAAGAGGAGTTTCAAGTTTTATGATAAGCTAATAATATATTTGTATAAGGACTGTGCTTTTGGGAGTTTGCAGCATTTAAGTACATCCTTAAATATATTTACTTCACTTAAAAAAATACAAAATAAGGGAGAAGTTTTCAAGTAGAAAAGGAGTTTCTACTTTGGTCTAAATTTTTCCTGCAGGTGGCGGTAAAACAACGGCTGCTAATAAAACCCACGAAGAAGAAATCCGCTCTGGAAGCTGGAGTAAACAAGGCAAGAAACAGAAAAGAGAAAACGTTGCGTTTGATTCCGGTTCCGTTGTGTTTCTGGTCTGTTTTGTATTGGTTAACTGGACCAGAGTTTGGGCTCGGTTGGACTCTGTGTTCGTGTCCTCTGGACCCATTTTGTCTCCGAGTTTCAGCGAGCAAAATAATGGAAGCTAACAAGGTGAGCTCTCGAGTTTAACAACGTAAAGCATGTGTCGCAAACCCACGCGTGTGTCAAACACAAAGCAGCGCCGTCATGTCGCTAAACCACAATATGAAGCTTCTTTGCGTCAGTTATTTTTTTATTCTTATTTATCACAATAGAGACGATAGAAGGAAAGTAGCACGATAGACACGTTTATATCGTCCCCACGATATATATCGTCATATCGCACAGCTCTAGCGTGAATGCAGCACAACCACCCACCTCCTCCCCTCCTTGTCTCTTGACACACCCATTTTCATGAGGAGTTTGAATCTGGTCTGGGGACGGGGCTACCGTTTCACAGTGGGTTGAGTGCCTCTTTAAAGGTGAGCAATAATGTATGTGTATGTGTGTGTGTGGGGGGGGGAGTGTTTGCTCACAGTAACTTATCCACTTTATTCTTAACTTTGCGCCACTAAACACAAACATGACTATAACTCAGTCAGCTTTACAGAAACTGAGCTAAAAGCTGGTGTGGTAGCAGCTGAGAGTACCCAGAACATACATGACATTGCCAAAAGTATTTGCTCACCTGCCTTGACTCACATATGAGCTTAAGTGACATCCCATTCCTAATCCATAAGGGTCAATATGATGTTGCTCCACCCTTTGCAGCTAGAACAGCTTCAGCTCTTCTGGGAAGGCTGTCCACGAGGTTTAGGAGTGCGTTTATGGGGATTCTTGACCATTCATCCAGAAGTGCATTTGTGAGGTCACATACTGATGTTGGACGAGAAGGCCTGGCTCGCCACTCTAATTCATCCCAAAGGTGTTCTGTCGGGTTGAGGTCAGGACTCTGTGCAGGCCAGTCAAGTTCATCCACACCAGACTCTGCCATCCATGTCTTTATGGACCTTGCTTTGTGCACTGGTGCACAGTCGTGTTGGAAAAGGAAGGGGTCAGCTTCGAACTGTTGCCACAAAGTTGGGAGCATGGACTTGTCCAAAATGTCTTGGTATGCTGAAGCAGTCAGAGTTCTTTCACTGGAACTAAGGAGACAAGCCCAGCTCCTGAAAAACAACCCCACACCTTAATCCCCCTCCACCAAACTTTACCCGTGGCACAATGCAGTCAGACAAGTATTGTTCTTCTGGCAACCGCCAAACCCAGACTCCTCCATCCGATCGCCAGATGGAGAAGCGCTATTCGTCACTCCAGAGAACGCGCCTCCACTGCTCTAGAGTCCAGTGGCGACGTGCTTTACACCACTGCATCCAACGCTTTGCATTGCACTTGGTGATGATCGGCTTGGATGCAGCTGCTCGATCATGGAAACCCATTCCATGAAGCTCTCTGCGCAGTTCTTGAGCTGATCTGAAGGCCACATGAAATTTGGAGGTCTGTAGTGATCGACTCTGCAGAAAGTTGACGACCTCTTCGCACTGTGCGCTTCAGCATCCGATGACCCCGCTCCGTCAGATTACATGGCCTACCACTTCGTGGCTGAGTTTATGTCATTCCATTTTCTTGTAATACAGCTGACAGTTGACAGTGGAACATTTAGGAGCGAGGACATTTCACGACTGGATTTGTTGCATAGGTGGCATCCTATCAGTTCCACGCTGGAATTCACTGAGCTCCCGAGAGCGACCCATTCTTTCACAAATGTTTGTAAAAACAGTCTGCATGCCTAGGTGCTTCATTTTATACACATGTGGCCTTGGAAGTGACTGGAACACCTGATTCTGATCATTTGGATGGGTGAGCAAATACTTTTAGCAATGTAGTGTGTTTTGAGGGTAAACAGACTTCAAATATATTGTTTTTAAGTTAGATATGCAAAGCAACAGGTGATGTGATTTCTTTCAAGGAATTTGCGTCTTTAATTTCTTCTATTTTCATTATCACACACACACACACACACATACACACACACACACGTTTGTTTTGCTATATTTATGGGGCCATTGCATTGACTTCCATTAATTTTTCATTCACTTTGATAGCCTAACCCTGACCTTTACCCTAAACCTAACACATCCTCAATGCACACCTTAGTACTACATCTAACCCTTAGCCCACCAACAGGACTTCTTCTTATGGGGCCCAGGCTTTGGGCCCCATAAGGAGCAGTTGGTCCTCACAATGTAGTATAAGTTGGAAAAAAGGGCCTTACAAAGTATCATAAACAAGGACACACACACACACACACACACACACACACACACACANTATATATATATATATATATATATATTATATATACTTATATATATATATATATATTTATATATATATATATATATATATATATATATATATATATATATATATATATATATATATATATATTAGGGGTGTAACGATACACAAAACTCACGAGACGAGACGAGAAAATCACAGATCTCGCGAGAACGAGACGAGATTTTAACATTAGTTCAAGAAAACTTCAAAGATCGGTTTTATGCCGCAAAAAGGCTTTTATTCTGTTTTAACATGTATTACAAACCCAACTGATGTCTTCATTTTACTGATTGAATCTCCTTAGACCTTAGAACGTTCAACTTTGTTAAAAAAAATAGATATTCACGCAGGACTTTCCAAAAATTGAACATAAATATCCGCATCAGCGCTGAATCTGCAGCCGTCACTCACCAGTGTTGCCAGATTGGGCGGTTCACCGCGATTTTCCTTCTGACTTTTGCGGGTAAAGAGTGCTTTGGGTGGGTGGGACTCTATCTGGCAACACCGGTCACACCGGTGTTTACACGCGTGTCTTTACATTCGGGGCAGCGTCGGCAGCGCCGGGACCCTCCATCAATGTAGAGGCGTCTGCGGCACCGGGACCCTCCATCAGTAGTTGGGGCGTCTTCTATAGCAACTTCATCCGGCGAAGCCATGCTGTCCGTGACGCTGACTTGCTAGGGGCTCTGCTAGCGCTAGCATTAGCATCTCGCGAGACAACGTTACCTCTCAACGAGAGATATCGCGGGAGTTTAATATCGCGAGATCTCGTACAACGAGATCTCGTTACATGCCTAATATATATATATATATATATATATATATATATATATATATATATATATATATATATATATATATATATATATATATATATATATATATATATACAGTACAGTATACAGTATATACGGTACTGTACTGTATATATATACAGTATATATATATATATATATATATGTGTGTGTGTGTCCTTGTATATATACATAAATACAAATGTACCGTATTCTCCGGCGTATAAGTCGCACCTTTTTGCCTACATTTCTAAGCCCTGCGACTTATAGGCCGGTGCGACTTATACGTCGATTTTTCCAATATTTTGGTCATAATTTGACTTTGGTCAAAAACTCCAAAAATGGTGCAGTACCAGTTTCGGCCGCTATGGGCGCTAAGAAACCCTTTACAGTACCTACACTGTTGACATCTGCCTGGTCCAAAAATGGTGCAGTGACACAGAAGATGAAGACTTCAATGGTTTTGAATAAATAAATAAAAACCATAAAATAAATACAGTATCTGTTTCTGTCATCATTTTAAACTGAGACACGTTTTTTACTGTAATGTCAGCTAATAAAAATATATTTTTATGTGTTTATCTTTAAAGATAAATGATGAAAGACACAAAATATACAAAAATTATGTTCATTTATTAATGAAAAGTTCAACTAAGACACATCAAACAAAATACTGTAGTTTTTATGTGATAATCTTGTCAAAAGTCCTTCCAAACAATTTGGCAGCCAGTCCATTTTGGGCAAAACACCAGTTCACGTGAGGTGCGACCTATAGGCCGGTGCGACTTATAGGCCGATGCGACTTATACGTTGATTTTTCCATTTAATTGGGCATAATTAGGTTGGTGCGACTTATACTCCGGTGCGACTTATACGCCGACAAATACGGTATATATACATTTTCCACCATTAGCATCTTTTATCTACAAAAATTAATTACTACAAAATATATTCACAGACTCTTATAGCTCATATAGCATAGTTTCTTATAGTATATAATAACGTCCCAATTAACAGGAAACTTGCAAACCCTGCATCCTGTCTGCTCGAGAAGCTTTTCCGAGAGTCCTACAGAAAAATATTTACGGTAGCTGTAAGGTGAAACAACAGTGTTTCTTTTTTTTTTTGTAGCTGAACCATGCAACCATTGCACTCAGTTACATTTTGTAAAAGAGGAAGTTCAGCCGGAAGACTTTTTAGTACTTTTGCTTGAAATTTAATTAACGCTTGAAACTGAACAAAACCACGGCCCGTTTTAATAAGAGATTAAATTCCAGGGGCAACGGGGGCATTGATGTTTCATTATCTTCATCTGTGCTAAATTGCAGATGATCAAAACTTAAACAGCTTCTTGTGCAAAAGCAACAGACCTCACCAAAGCTATAATTCAGGTCAGGAGCTGCAAAGATCTGTCCAATATTATGATTCTTTTTTTAATTTTTTTTATTTTAAGTTCGTTTACGAGCAGCCTTGTTGTATCAGAGCTGCGGCTTTAATCCATCCTGCCTGTTCAACGGAGCTGATGCAAAGAAGAGTAAAACACTCTGTTGTACATCCTCAAACTAATCCCCCTCATTGATGAGGCAATCAACTTCCCGCAGGCAGTCGAGGGCCGTCATTACTCTCACCGGTAAACCTGTGCACAGTTCCTGCTTAAAACAAAGAGGAGGATCTTTGAGACTCCCATTAGCATGATTAAGACACACCTGAGCGATTTCCTGAGCAGAACAGGACGTTTTGATTGATTTTGATGCTCGGCGGGGATTTGCGAGGAGACCGGTGTCTGATTCAAGCACGTGAGCGACGCGCGAGTTTAATCTGCGGGTTTAAGTCCGTCCTCGAAACAAAAACAAGAGGAGCCGAACCGCCTCGACGGTAATCCCCGCGAGTGTCTGCTTGAGCGACGGCAAACAGATCCGATGGCATCTTTGGCTGCGAGCGCGGCGCATCGTGCAGGTCATGTGCAGAACGCAGTGGTTCGGAACACGCTGAGAAGAAATAAAGACGCAGTTGAAGCAACGTTGACTATGCAACAAACAGCTGGGTGTTTTCTAGGGCTGTGTAAAAATATCGATATCGCGATATAGATTTTTTCTTTCCTAGAAAAAAAAAATCGATATTCATGTGCAAGTATCGTACCTTTTTTTTTTTGCTTTTTGAATGTCCAGAGGACCAGACTTAGCTTTTTTAGATACCTCTGCATCCCTGGCACCAGTGTATCCTCAGAGAGAGTCTTCTCCACCGCTGGAGATATCATCACTGCAGAGAAGTGCACTTCTCCCAGAGCACGTCGATCAGATTCTATTTCTAAACAAAAATCTGAGGAGAATGTAGCTCACTTGGTCTGCAGAGTAGACTTTCTGTTTAGAGTTCACTTATTAGTCAGGGTCTATCTACAGGCCTTAAGCTGCTCTGCTAAGATGGGTGCATTTGAAGTTAAATGTTCTTCATTACTTGAATTATAGACTGTTTTGGAGAAGTCATATTACTGTTTACTTACCAAGCACTTAGAGTGATTCCTTCAGATGTTAAGTGTCAAGGTTAAAAAGGTTTCAAACTATTCAGAGCAGGGCACTTGGTGCACTTTATTTACTTTACAAATGCATGTAAGCTACAGTTTTTACTGTTTCAATTGAAAGAAACATGTTTTCTCACCACTTCTTTGATTCATTTTGTCCAGCTGTCGACTTTAAGTCTGTGTCCATGTCCAACCAGAGCCAAGTATTGTGTAGTTGGTGCTTTTAATCAGTTTTCAGTTAAATTAATTCAATCCAAGTCTATAACAGTCACAAAATGTCACCAAAATCACTCTGTCCCTCTAAAATCTTTCAGAAAATCACAAAAGTGTATTGAATTGTATCGTTTGCTGAATATCACAATATATATCGTATCGTGAGCAGAATATTGTGTGTCGTATCGTGAGATTATTGTATCACTACAGCCCTAGTGTTTTCCACGTCCTGTCTCGTGGGGGAGGGTTAGATCTGGGTGAATTTTCCCAAAAGGGAAATGGTGCAGCCCTGTCAGACTCTCTTCTGTGGCTTTTGACAGCCCGCAGGGACCGGTGGCTGCTTAGCAACAAGCTCCCTGGCCCTGACACCTGAAATCTTGTTGGCAGAGGTTTGCATCATCTCTGCCAGCTGTCAATCACAGCCTCCTCTGTAAAAAAAACTCATCTGTCACCGGCTGCAGCTACATTTGTCGGATTCATCGGGTTCTACAGGTTTGCACCACCCGCTGCTCACTTTCAACTGACAAACGTCTTTTAAGGTGTCTCCACAAACCTTTTCCACACTTTGTCAGATGCACCGGGGAGGACAGAATTACTTTATTGTTCATTTCAAAGTAAGAAAAGCTCTGAAAAGTATAAAGCACGTTCCACAGCGCACACAAACTGATGTAACACAGCAGGAGTGGATATTTACCATGTAAAATAACAATAAAGAGCAGCTCTATTAATGGATTTGAATGATCCTGCAGCAATGTTTCCAACAGACTGTCCAGAAACCGGATGTGGTTTTGGACCAAACGTTCCTTAGAGCTCTCTGAGGGTCATAAAACTGTTGGTTCACCTAAAGAGCGATTATGAGAACAATGTCACTGTTCTGTTGGCTGTCACCTGACCGGAGGAACGCGCAGTCATTGTGCAAAAGATCATTAATGGTCAGGGCCCAGGTCATGTCACTCATGAATAATATTCTTCAACCAAATAAATAAATGAAACTATTGTGCCATTGTCAGAGCTGCATGTTTGTTGTGTGTCAAATCTGTATAATGGGAAAAGGTTGAGTTTTTTTTCAACCCCATGTAGAGTAAAATGTAAATAAAACAGAATGCAAATCTCATAACCTCATGTTTCATTACAAGTTTGACACCTGGACAGAAGTTTCCACTGACGGAGTTATCAGAGCCATGAAGGTCCAGGCCCAAAAACTACACTGATGATAAATATTTATTTAAAAAAAAAAAACTGTTTCGACTCTGGCTATCTCCATTTCAAAGTTGTGCTCCACTACAATAAAATATGAACATGGGGTGTCTAGAGGTGGGTATAAAATGGGTCGAGACAGGTGTGAGGTGGACAGTGAAATGATGTGCACCAACTAGGCCTTTTGCGATAAACAATAAATCAATAAATCGCATGATAAATGTAAATTATTGACCTCATTTTAATTTATCGGCTTTATCGTTTCTTCGCGTCTCTTTCTACTGAAGACACTGGACGACAAACGGCTCAACTTTGAGATTTGTTAAATGTAAAGTGCGTTATAAATAAAAGTTATTATAACTTCAGTGCTCTTCACTGACCCCCCCCCCCCTTCCTCTTTTCTCTTTAAAATCTGTTTTATACGTTCAAAATAGCGTTTTTGGATCGTTAAAAGCAGCTAAGCTGAGAAGCTAAGCTACGAGCTAAGCTAACAGGCCGACTTTGGGGAAAAAAACCTCAGTCTCGTCAAAGCTCCAAAATTCACAGTTGAAACCCGTGCTTTCGTCTAAAAAGTTATTTTTCTCTGCAAAAAGAAGCTGAGAACTTGTTTACTGATTTTTTATTAAAAGTTTTATGTGAAAAATGCTAAAGAGCTCAAACCACACGGAGTGTCCACCTTAGATAGATCAATACCATATCACAATAAGCCCCGCATTTGACAGGTGTATGAAAATAAATAAAAACCTCAAAAAAGGCGTTCAATACAGAAACTGGACTTTATTTGTAACAGAAAACGTTTCGCTTCCCATCGGGGGAGCTTTATCAATTCAATGAGCAGGCTGTGAGTGAGTGAAGGTTATAAACAGGCTGAGGTGACACGCAACAACCTATGTAAATAGGAGTGGTGTAGAGTGGTGTAGTGTACGCAGTCCAGTGCAGCGAGGACTGTCCAGACCTCTACATTGGAGAAACTAAGCAGCCCATTCACAGAAGAATGTCCCAACACAGGAGAGCCACCTCCTCTGGACAAAACTCAGCTGTTCACCTCCACCTCACGGACAAGGGTCACTCTTTTGAGGACCAGAATGTGAAAATTTTGGACAGAGAGCACAGGTGGTTTGAGAGGGGTGTGAAGGAGGTGGTTTATGTGAAACGAGAGAAACCATCGTTAAACAGAGGAGGAGGCCTCAGATTTCAACTTTCTAAAACTTATAGTGCGGTCCTGGGTCTGGTTCCCAGACGTTTTGCACCTGATGAGAACAGAAGGGCCTCGTTTGTGAATTAGACTGGCAAGGACTTCGAGAGGTCTCTGCTGTTGAGGTGTGAGGTGTGATTTGTCAATTTACATACAGTAGGATGCGTGTGCGTCTTCTGCAAGCCCTGCTTTCACACGCTGAACTTTGAATGTGTCACATGTATGTGTTATCTCAAATATGTGTGTGTTTGCTTTCAAATTACATAGGTTGGTGCGCGTCACCTCAGCCTGTTTATAACCTTCACTCACTCACTCACAGCCTGCTCACTGAATTGATAAAGCTCCCCGGATGGGAAGCGAAACGTTTTCTGTTACAAATAAAGTCCAGTTGTTTCTGTATTGAACGCCTTTTTTGATTCTATCATGTCCTGGACGACTGAGAATCTTCACCAGCATAAAAAAAAACTGTCTTCAGTGGTCATAACAGCTGTGGAAAGGTTCCTGTGGTCCAAAAACACCTGGAACACAAGAACTTTACCCAACATCGTCTGTCACCTCACCTTTCTTTAGCTGGATGTTGAACCGTCTGCCCATTTTCTTTGTAAACGCTGTGGTTGGGGTGGAGTTCGCCCCTTTCTGTGGAGAGTGGCCTGTCGGAGGTTTGGCTGCAGACACAGCGGGGTGCGGGGTCAGGTGTGTGTAGCTGTCGGTCCGGTCCGGGTGAGGATGGGAGTGTGGGTGCGTTTGGGATCCGTGGCGGGACATTCTTTGCGGGTGGTGGTCCACGCCCATCAGGGAGTCGGGGCTAAAGCGACCCGAGGAGAACGAGGGGTTCCTCTCGGCGTGAGACAGCTGCTCGTACTGGGCTTTCACGGACGACGGCACCACGTGGAACAGGATCACAGGAGAACGCATGGCCTGCCGGAACATGTTCTGAGCTCTTGGACAAAAAAGAAAAAGAGACAAAGCGGGTTTATTTTTGGACTGATTACAGCCTCACACACTTATCAAATCTTAATCACATAGAGCGCAGTTATAACTGTCTGTGCACGGCTCCACAGTGGATCAGTCCACCTACCAGATGTCCGTCATCGCCCACCTGAACGATCTGACGTGGTAATTAACACTTTGTGTCGACGTGAGAAGCTCTAAACGGAAACCAAACCCTCCCCGACAGCTCCGTCACGTAATCCCCGCAGATGAAGGAGAAAATCTTCCCTTAAAGCCTCACAATGAGCTCATGTACAGTAGGTGTGAGTGGAAACTTATGTCCACTGTCAGCACGCTGTAAAGTGGAGCCTTATTAGCGCCACCTGTTTCCATAAAGCAGACGTTGGTACGGCTATTTCTCCCCCCAACAGCTGAGCGGATGTTAGAATAAAAGGACCCAACATTTTATATGCTTCCCCCCCTGCCATCAATTAACAAGTAAAACTTGAACATCGTCTCTTTTTTTCCCAGCTACTAACATCATTCCCTGAGAATAATGGTCCCGTCATGGATTCGTTACTGGTTTTTGGCTGCGTGGAGCGCCAGACAGATGTAATGTGCAGAGCATCTCTATAAAACGACCGTTTAACAACAATAACAACTGTTTTGCTGTTGCTTTTTGTAAAAACAGATTTTATAAAAGGCTACGCAGGGAAGGTTGATTCACACCTGTTGCATAACTTGTGCTTCCAGCAGCAGAAGCTGGTGGGGTCAGGTCTACTTTACAGCTAAAAGAGATTTTTTTAAAGTGGGAAAAATAAACTTATTTTGCTTCTTGAATGAAGGAAGCAACAATTTAACTCTTGGTTGATCAAAAAGGATTTTCAATTTTAACCGTTTGAATAAAATTTGTGAATTATCTTGGTTAAATCCGAAATTAAAAATGCAAAATCAATATCTTCATTTAAGAATATGATTTAAAAAAAAGCAAAAATATATATAAAATAAGTTATCTCGTCTAGTGTCAAATTTGTTATTTACATGTGTCGTTCCTTTTTTGTCTTCTTGACTCATTATTGTTATTATTACATATTTTTCTCCCTTTTTCTAGTTGCTTATTGAAGGTTTTCTGTTTGAATTGATTTGTTCTGTACAATGGGGGCAGATAGAATAAGATACTTTCTTCATTCTGCCACCCTTCATTTTAAATTTATATTGTATGTCTTGTGTCATGTGTCTATTAAATTGCTGTATTTTTTAAAAATGAATAAAAATAAAAATAAAATCCTTGTATTTCCCATGCAAAGAGCAATGCAATTTATTTGATCTAAACAAGAGAAGTACAAAACATCATTTGGACAATCGTCCTTGTATACAGTTGTATTGTTGACCTTAGGGGAAAAAGCCCAAGGACTAGGCTCGCAACTTAGCCTTTGGCTAGACAACCTCTGTGCAAAGTGACAGAGGCATTGCTTTAACAATAAACTAAACTACTTTTCACGATTATTACAAACAGAAAGAAATTCAATCACATGCATGCACTGTTGGATTTCAGTTGTGTTGCATGCGCAGCACTGCGCTAAGGAAAGAACAATGAGCACGTGTGTTAGATAGGAGTTAGAAGCAAGAGTCAAAAACACGACTGAAAGCAGAGGCGGTAAATTCTAGGAAGCTTTTACAAGAAGGAAGGAAAAAGGTGCTACAGGAGGAATCCAGCTGAGCTGAAACACAGACGGACAAAAGGTGAGACGATTGCAGGGATTGACTCAGCAGCTGAGGCTGTGACCTACAGGAGTTCAACAGGGAGAGGTTAGCGTGGCAGTGACAGAAATCAGGAGTCAGGGGCGCCAGCAGCACAGCAGAAGGGTGGAGGGACGAACAAAGAGAGAAAAAGACCAGCTCTGGATGTAGATAAGGTCCAGAGAAACCACGGGGACTTCTTCTTACTGTTCGAATCGGATGTTTCGCAGGTCTCCGTTATTGATACGGACGATGCAGTCGTTCTCCTGGAACAGGCCCTGCTGCTGGGCCTTCCCTCCTCTCTCCAGACGCTTGACCAACAAGCCAAGAGTCCTGAAATGTTCAAAAGTTCACGTCAAGGAGAAGAAACAGCACCTAGGGATTTACTGCAACTGGTTTGTTGCGGACTGCGTGCGTCTAAAATGAAAAGGGGGTGCATAGGCCTGTCGTGATAAACAATAAATCAGTTAATTGCATGATAAATTAAAATGATCAACCTCATTTTCATTTATTGGCTTTATCGTTTCTTCGTCTCTCTCTCTCTTTCTACTGAAGACAAGGCTCAACTCCGGTGCTCTTCACTGACCCCTCCCTTTCTCTTTCTTCATTGAAATCTGTTTTAACCGTCCAAAATCGTGTTTTTGGATTGTTAAAAGCAGCTAAGCTGAGAAGCTAAGCTACGAGCTAAGCTAACAGGCCGACCTCGGGAGGAAAAACTCTGTCTTGTCAAAGCTCCAAAATTCACGGTTGAAACCCGTGCCTTCGTGTAAAAAGTTGTTTTTCTCTCCAAAAAGAAGCTGAGAACTTGTTTACTGAATTTTTTAAAATTATTAAAAGGATTGTGTGACAAATGCTATGCTAACAAGCTCAAACCGCACCGAGCGTCCGCCATTTTGAAAAGCGAAAATCAAGGAGAGACAGCCCATGTCATGTCAAGGGGCCTCCCTCCCATTTTCTTAAAGAGGCACACTGCTTGCTCTCTCACTATCCATCCATCGGTTCAAACAGTCTTGTACTGCCATCCAATGGTCAAAAAAAGGTACTGCACAAAAAATTAACCAACATTTATTCTTACATTTGACAAAAATTACTAATTATTGTCAAATTTAAACAATACAGGTAGTCCTCGACTTACGACGGCCTCGACGTATGGCGTTTCGGGGTTACGAACGCATCTCCCATAAAAAATAAAAAAAATAAAAAAACTTCTATTTTGAAATGTTTTTATTTTGAAAGCCGAGTTCCTTCCGGTTCGGCAAAAGCAGTAGCTTGACAGCGGAAAAACACAGAAAGACCCTGGACGGAGCTTCACGGCAGAATCAGCAAAGCAATAAACAGTACAGGCGGAGATTAAACGCTCTGGACAGAGGTTGATGGCGGTTTTACAACGGAATACGGCAGATGGACCGAGCTTATGGCGGTTTTACGTCGTAAACAAATATTAGATGGACGGACGGAGGTAGGCCACGTACAGCAAGCTACTGCAGTTAACCAGCTAGCTCCCTTTATGTGAATGGAGCCTGCTAGGTAGGAGGGAGATGATTCAACTTGCTCCTTTGTCTTTAAAAACTGTGTTAGGATAGGCTAAGTGCTTGGTAACTGTACAGTACTGTACAAGTTTTTTTTTTAAGTTTTTTTTATATGTTCCGACTTACGTCGAAATCCGTGTTACGAACGGGCGTAGGAACGGAACTCGTTCGTAAGTCGGGGACCACCTGTATTATCATTTATCGCAATAATTTCGGAGACAATTAATCGCCCAGAAAAATTTGTTATCGTGACAGGCCTACCTACAGATAAAAAGTACACTACATTAAGATGTATTTAGAAAAAATGTGGCTATCAATGATCCTTCGGAGAGGTGAGCGCATTCAAAGAGTTTGTAAAGGCATCTACCGTATTCGTCTGTGTATAACACGCTTTGTCCAATATTGCCAATATATTTGGAAAAATCCGTAAATAATATGCTTCGGTGTTTACCACGCATCTATTATGCGTCACCGCTACGCGACGCGTCAGCGCCTCGTTTGCCCTGCTTAAAATGGCGACCACATAAGCGAGCCAGCACGAAGGACTTTACAAGAAAACACGGTAAAAACTATTATTTCTTTGCTGAGAAAAAAATATATTTCTTAGCTGACGTTATAGCACAAGGGTTCCTGAGCTTAACCAATTCACGAAATGTTCAAATCAGCTGGATTTTAAAAAGTAGTTCGCCGATTTGCATGCAGGCAGTTGGGACGCTTTTTTCTTTTAATTTAGCTAAATAAACGCTTAAAAAATATATTTCTTAGCTGACATTATAGCACAAGGGTTCCTGAGCTTAACCAATTCACAAAATGTTCAAATCAGCTGGATTTAAAAATCTGTGGTGTGGTTTATGAGTTACGGTATCTTGCTAACAAAAACAGTGAACCTCACAGCTAACAGCAGCTACATCCAGAGCAGGGGGCGGGCAGCGACAGAGTCAGTCCGACCAGAGGAGGCTTTTTTCGGACACATGAGCTAGAAACGGTCTGGAAGTGTCTCCCTAGCGGACAAAAGTGGTACTGCACCATTTTTAGCCCAAAATGAAAAACGGCGAATCAGAGCCAAAAATGGGTCTAAAAATATGGGAAAAAATCCATAAATAACACGCTTTGGTGTATAATATGCAGGACATTCAAATGAGCAAAAAAAAACTGCGTGTTATAGACAGACGAATATGGTACTCACATGAAATAAACCAATACAATAACTCAACTTTAATTTGGCTGATGATGGTTTGTATGTATTCACAAAATGTTGGTTCTTTTTCATAACTAGGAGTGGGGGTGAAGCTTTCAGGAGCTTTAAAAAAAAATCCCACACGAATATCAGCGAGGATGAGTGAAGCGGTGCTGAGCTGCAGCAGCCGTCGCTGTGTAATCTGCTGTAAAATGGTTTATAACTCCCCACACAGGCGCCATAAGAAGCGAACATCACCAAAACAGATGCACCGAACAATGTTGACCAGACGGTTGCAGCTGATCAGAGCTGGAAAACACCAAACTAACCAAGTCTTTCAGCATCTTCTCTCTCTCTCTGTACACTCTTCCTGCACGAGCGTGCACAATCCAGAAAGTTGGGACGATGTATAAAATGTAAATGCAATAACTTGCTAAATTCATCAACCCATTTTTTCCCCCCACAATGGGACACAGTAAACATATTCACTGGTGAGAGAAAGCTCAATTCTTTAGGGGAAAAAAGTGAATTTTATGGCAGCAGCATGGTAAAAAAAAAGATATATGGGCAACAAAAGGCTGTAAAAGTGAATGGTACAAATAAGAAACAGCTGGAGGAGCCTTGTCCAACATTTAGGTTAACTGGAAACAGACCAGTAAGAGAAGTGGGCACAATTTTTTTTGAAAAAGTTGAATCTTTAAGAAGTTATCTGTGGGAAAAAACTGTCTAAAAACTGGAGAATTTTCAAAATAATGTTCGTCGACAGAAAAATGGGAAGAGTTTGAACATCCCATCATCTACAGCTCTACCATGAGCATGTTCTCAGTACTAAAGAGGAACCATCCCTTCTGTTGTCAACCCGCAGCTCGTAAGCCTGCCTCCCTGATGGTATGGGGGTGCATTAGTGCCTCTGGCATGGACGCATGTTAAAAAGCACCATCAACAGCTAAAATCCTACGTCAGACTGTTGCTAAAAGATGGGGAGATGCTTCACAGGAACTACCGTATTTTAAGGAATATAGGTCGCACCATTTTGCATAATTTGCATAACTTTCAACCTATAGAGAGGTGAGACCTATTTATGGCTTTCCCCCATGTTTTTAGACCCATTTTTGGCTCAGATATGACCGTTTTTCATTTTGGCCAAAAATGATGCAGTACCACTTTTGGCCGCTAGGGGCACAGGCACCAGAACTGTAGTGGCTGGCTTCAGAAAGGCTGGCATCCTCCCACCGTCAGCTGGAGCTGCTGAGGACTCAGACAGCGGTGAGGAGGAGGAGATGGAGGGACAGGGACCTTTGACGATGGAAAACCTTCCTCGTTCTCTGGCTGAACTTTTGTCAAGCGACACAGAGGACGAGGAATTCGAAGGTTTTGAAAAAACAATTTGTTTGAATAAAAACCGTAAAATAAATATCTGTTTCTGTCATCTTTATGGGCGGGTGAGCGTGTAATAATTTTAAAGCCGCTTTATTTATGTCGTAACCGTCAAAGTGCATTTATTAACAAAAGTTAAACTGAGACACACTCAATAATAATAATGTCAGCTAACAAATCTATATTTTTAGGTGTTTATCTTGCTAAAATTAAAATAGATGCAGGTCTGTTCGCTCGCTCACAGCGGGTCTGCTCTGTGGGTGTGCGCACTGGTTTTGTTTATGTGGTAGCTAAACTATTAAAATTCAGCTGATTTGACCATTATAATGATTTTATTAACAAAAGTTAAACTGAGACACACTCTTACAATAATGTCAGCTAACAAATATATCTTTTTAGGCGTTTCTGTTATTAAATTTTAGAAATACAGGGTTTCCGCCCGCTGCGTGCACACGTATCATCAGACGTAGCAAAACAAATTTTTAAATCCAGCTCATTTCACAATTACGTTCATTTATTAAGGAAAAGTTCAGCTCAGACACATATTTGCTATAATTTTTAGCAAACAAATAATTGTTTTTACCGTGTTAATCTTCTTAAAGCCTTGCTGTGCGCTCCTGTGGCAGACATTTGCAGCAGAGCTAAACACTCGGACCACATTTCCGGGTTGTCTCAGCGGTGAAGCGTCACGTCAGCGGTGACGTAGGTGCGACTTATATAAAGGTGCGACCTATAGTCCAGAAAATACTATAAATGGACCTGTTCCAACTTTATTAAAGATGTTTTGCTGCCATAAATTCAAATCCATCTGAGTTTATTTCAAGTTACAGTCTCTTTCTTTCGATTGGTTTACTATGCCCCACTGTAAATAGTAAATATAATAAATGATGGCTTCGTTGATGTTTTTCTTTCGTTTCTTTTTTATTTATTTTTTTAAACATGATGGGATAACGTTGCAACATTTTGGTAATTGGTCCAGTCAGTTTTAGGTTCTCCAAAAGCTTTTAGTCCAGCACAAATAAAAATGTGATTATCTCCAGGTCAAAAAAAAAGTTCAGGAGTTAAAAACAAGTTAAAAGAAAAAATGCATTGATTGAATCTGAGTAAAAATAAATAAATAAATCAGCACCAAGTGATTTGTGTGGGGAGGCTCTTTCTCTGATGAAAGCTGAGCATCTTAATCTTGCTGCAGCTCCCAAACGGACGTTTCCCCAATAAAAGAAACGAGCGTTATAAATGTGCTTTTAGGTTGATTAAGCTGAACTCTTGAGAAAAGTAAGACGGGTTGGCGGTTTTAGAGTGCGCTGTTTGTGACCGCATTTGGAGCAAAGTCATGCAAAGTTTATAGAGCTGTTGTCAGACCAACATTAAGCTCAGACGTGGATATAACTCTGTCCCTGAACGCATCTTAAGACGACGTCGTTCAGTTTATAACGAGGGTCATTGCTGGATGTTTTGTGCAGCTCATGACTTGGATCTCACCCTTTAAAAAAAAAAAAGCCTTTCTGGGTGGATTTAATCCAGATGTTGAATTCTTTTAATTCCCTCACAGCTTCGCCCCATGTGTACAAGTTGTATGCGCGTGTGTGTTTACGTGCACTGTTCAGTTTATTCTTTGAACGTCGTAAAACCCGACGTGACAGCAGCCACAGGAACATACGACGGTCACCTGAGAGGCCTCAACAAGCACATGATTGATCACTGTAAACGGGCAAATGGCTTCACGATGC
>JBBPBX010011520.1:9034-20530 GCA_038048925.1 Garcialebias charrua | reverse complement strand
TATATACCAGTAATCAGGTTTATCATGTTCAGACTGTCAAAAAAAATTTGATTTGAGCCCCATTCACCTGCAGCATGAACGTAGCCTTAGAAACAAAACCAGCAGAAATAACATCAGTAGTGAAATAAACAAACCACTGCTCAGAAATAAACGTAAACAACAACAAAACCCTGCTGGGAGAAAAACACAACAAACGTCTTGACGGTACATTGGATCAACACATTTTCTATGAGTATCATGTTACTGAATGTGTATTTTCTGCTCCTCTGCTCCCATCAGTCCTGTTCGGACACAACAAATAAACTGTCAACGTGTTCGAGTTGAAACTCTTCGTTTGTTTGTAAAGCACAAACTAAACTAACACAAAAAAATCTGAGCTACAGCAACAGGACGACGTTCAAATGCAGCTCCAGTAACATCCAGAGCTGTGGAGGGTTTCACGGCTCCTACATGGGGGTAAAAAAACATGGATGACATCGTTGACCCTTTAAAAGTAAAAAACACACAGTTACAGCCTATATTTCCCCAGCTGTGAAGCACGCTCACATCTGGCGCATTTTACAAGATGCCACATCTAATCCACTCATAGCTTTGAAGCGATGACTGAGATTAGCTCGGGGTGGTGGGGCCTTGTTCACAGCTACGAGGAAGAAGAAGCTGGAGTTTCTGCGAAAACGGCAGGAATAATAATAATAAGAGCGTACCTGCATATTAAGCTGGAGGCATGCAGCAGAGCACAATAACAAAACAAAACAGGGTTGTTAATAACACGAGCTGAGCAGGTTAGCGCGTGGGAGAGCTCCGGCGGCGAGATGAGGATCATTTTGCTCCCACAAAAGATAATTATGTAAATCAGAGAGCAGGTTTTCAAATGAGATTTGCTGCAAAACAAAACGTGGACTGCCACACGGAGCCTGCTGGATGCAGCTTTTACCAGATTAGTGTGAGAAGACGAGACGAAGGACACAAATTATTTCTCCTGTTGGATTGTTCCAAGAGAAGCGAGCGGCTGACGACTCGCGTTTCAGCCCGATGCCGTTGTAGGTGTCAGAGAAACAATAACGTAACGGCGAGGGAGAGCTTTAGCCTTTTATTTATTTTTTTACTCCATCACAAATAAAAGCAGCTTCAGGTCGAACAAACTAACTTTTTGGAAAACTCAACCTCAGTGTGGATAACGTGGGAGTCAAAGACTTTTAAATGTTTTTCCATCCACCACCACCATGAAAAGCCGGCGATCATAAATGTGCCTGTCGTGTCGGTGTGCTCATACGTTAGCAAAATATCTTATGAACCACTTAATGGATTTTATTATGTTATATTATATTATTATAATTATAAAATATATAAAATAATAATTATATTATTTTATTATGTTATATTATATTATGATATGTTGGAATCCTGGCAAAAACCAATGCAGATATGTTCCTGTTTTTAAATTTTTAAATCTACCTTATAATGTTTTGCTACTTTTGATATTTTGTTAAAAAAAATCAAAAAAAATCTGTATTTCTCTATTATGTTAGTCTATTGTTGATTGTTTAAGGAATTTCTACCATTGTTGTTGTCATCATTCTTTAGTTTGTAGCAGGTCTCTCTTGTAAATGAGTCCACGAGGCTCAATGAGATTTACCTGACTAAATAAAGGTTGAATGAATATTGAGCTCTCATAAATCACTGGACGTACATCAAAAATTGATTAACCTTTTGATTAAATTTAAAATGTCTGCATACATTAACACAAACGCTAAAATCACTGTAGGTCAAAGTCAAAGTCAAAGTCAAAGTCAACTTTATTGTCAGATCTGCAATATGTACAGTGCAGGACATACACAGGACCGAAATTGCGTTTCTCTCAGTCCCTCGGTGCAACAGTAAACATCTAAACATTGAAACACTGAAACATATAATAATAGACATAAGCATAAAAATAGTAAAACTAACACTGTCCTGAGTTTTTTTTTTTTTTTTTTTTTTGCATAGTGGTATAAAAAAAGAGTATAAAAAGTATAACTAAAATAAACTAAAGGTTTCTAGCATTGACATTTGCAAAGTGGCAAAGCAGCGTATGAGTCAATGTACACAGTATATGTATGAGGTAGTAGTTGATGTTGTTGTAGAGGCAAAAAGTGGCATATGCAGTAAGGCACATTGGGCATCCCTAAATAAGACCGTTCAGAGCACACTGTATATGTACCAGCAGTGGTGTAGATATTAGAGTAGTGTAAATAAATGTAAACAGTAGTAATTACATGTAAGCAGTAGTAATAAAAGTAAACAGTATTAATAAATGTAAACAGAGAATGTAAACAGTATTATGATTATAGGCAGTGATGTAATACAGACATTAGTGCAAGTATGAGAAGTAGTGCAAACTGTATGAGCACATGACCGAGAGTTTAGTGAAAACCCGTTTGGTGACACAGAGTCTAGTGTTAAAAACTTTGTGTTGAGTGATAGTATGTGAGAAAGTTTTAGTGTTAAGGCAGTTCAAATGGGAGGGGAGGCAGAGCAGGCAGAGTGTTTAGCATTCTGACTGCCTGATGAACAGAGCTGTCTCTCAGTCTGCTGGTTCGAGCCTGGAGACTCCTCAGTCTCCTTCCTGATGGCAGCAGTCTGAAGCAGCTGTGTAGTGGGTGTGTGGGATCACCTGCCATGCGGTGGGCTTTCCGAGTGAGGCGTTTGCTGTGTAAGTCCTGCAGTGAGGGCAAGGAGGTGCCCACGATCTTCTCAGCTGCTCTCACAATGCGCTGGAGGCTCTTGCGGCAGGATGCAGTACATGCACCAAACCACACAGTGATGCAGCTGGTCAGGACACTTTCTATGGCACCTCTGTAGAAGGTGCTCATGATGGGGGTTGAAGCTCCAGCCCTTTTCAGCTTGCGGAGAAAGTAGAGACGCTGGTGAGCCTTCTTTGCCAGTGCTGCAGTGTTCCTGCTCCAGGACAGGTCCTTTGAGACGTGCACTCCCAGGAACTTGGTGCTGTCCACTCTCTCCACTGCGGTGCTGTTGATGGTCAGAGGAGGATGTTGGGCATCCCTCTTCCTGAAGTCCACAACAATCTCCTTTGTCTTCTCCACGTTGAGAGTGAGATTGTTGTGTCCGCACCACAAGGCCAGGCGGCTCACCTCGTTCCTGTAGTCCGTCTCATCGTTGTTGCTGATGAGACCTACCACTGTTGTGTCATCCGCAAACTTGATGAAGTGGTTGGAGCTGTACGATGGTGTGCAGTCGTGTGTTAGCAGGGTGAATAGAAGGGGGCTCAGCACACATCCTTGTGGGGCCCCTGTGTTCAATGTGATGGTGCTAGATGTGTTACTCCCGATCCGTACTGTCTGTGGTCTCCCGGTCAGGAAGTCTAGCAGCCAGTTACACATTGAGGTGTTCAGCCCCAGACTGTCCAGTTTAAGGATGAGCTGTTGGGGGATGATGGTGTTAAATGCCGAGCTGAAGTCGATGAACAACATTCTAACATAGGAGTCCTTCGTGTCCAGATGTGTGAGAGCTGTGTGAAGGGCAGAGGAGATGGCATCGTCGGTTGAGCGATTAGGTCGGTATGCAAATTGGAAGGGATCCAGGGAGTCAGGGAGGACAGATGTGATGCTTTTCATGACTAGCCGTTCAAAGCACTTCATCAGGATGGGGGTGAGTGCTACTGGGCGATAGTCATTGAGGCATGCGGGCGTTGCCTTCTTTGGGACAGGGATGATGGTGGTGGCTTTGAAACAGGTGGGGACGATGGCCTGGCTCAGTGAGATGTTAAAGATGTCCGTGAAGACCGCTGCGAGTTCCCCTGCACAGTCCTTCAGCACACGACCAGGTATGTTGTCAGGACCAGAGGCCTTCCGGGCGTTAATCTTGATGAATGATCGCCTTACGCTGTCTGAGGACAGCGTCAGCACCTGGCCATCAGGAGAGGGGGGGAGTTTATGTGCTGGTGTGCTGTTACTTGCCTCGAACCGAGCAAAGAACTCATTCAGTTCATTCAGCGCAGAGGCTGAGCTGTCACAGTCAGGTTCACTGATACTGGGCTGCATGTTAGCGTGGTAGTAGCTGAGACTGAACTCCAACATACAGAATGAAGGCTAAAAGATCAAACTGAGGTTTTATTTAAAACTTTGGCGTGCATGTCAGCAGGCGATATGTTTTTTTTTTTAGGAATCCTAGTTTATGCAAGAGTTGGTGTTTACATGAGAAGCAATGCATTTTCAAAATAAAAGCAGGGAAACATTGAAAAAAATCTGAGTGTGTGTAAATTTTGCCCAATGGTGGTGGGGGGGGGGGGGACTGTCATCACCCAGATTGCTTTATAAAACTATTTAGGAGACAAGTGTCTAGTTTCAGTCTTCTTTCACTGGGTTATAAAATACTGTAGTTGCACAAGAAAATCAGTTTATTTTCTGATTTTTGTTTTGTTCTTATATAGTTTTTGAGAATAGAATGTGTAAAATTTTGAATTCAGCAGGAAATGTTTTTCAATCAGGCTCTTTATTAAAATCCGGTCAAAGTTGTTCTTGTTCGTGAGCAGAGAGGATGATAAATGGATCGACTTACTCCAGACACCTGACGGGAGTGTGCTCCACGCAGGAGTCGGCTCGGCCGACGGGCTCGATCCTCCCGTTCTCCTCTTCTCTGTTCTCCTCCTCCTAAAGCCAAGCACAAGCAGAGGAGGAAGGTGAACAAACAAACCAGACTTCAGCTACACGTGCCTTTCAGATTAAAAGTAGAAAAACTCCCAAGCAAAAATTAATAAATAAAATATACTGTATATATTTTTTACAAATGCTGCAGAATCTGTGCCGTTTCACTTCGAGCGCATCCAGCTGACGTTTGACTTTTATCAACACACACGGTGCAATTTACTTTTCTGGTTTTAGTTCAGCAAAGAAAGCGATCAGCATGTCAGAATATCTCTAGTAGTGTTGTGATCAAGACCACCTAACCCGAGACCAAGTCAAGACCAAGACCTGAGTGTTCCAAGGCCGAGACAAGACCAAGACTTTTAGAGTCCGAGACCAAGTCGAGACCAAGACCAAAGGTGGTCGAGTACAAGACAAGACTAGGGCTTTAACAGAGTACCCAAGTAATCGACAGATCGAGTCCTAGGACTTCTATCGAGGTTTTTAATTTCACGTCGAGTACTCGTAGTGACATCATCACAACGCAGTTATACCACTAAATCAACTGCCTGTTTGTAGCACGTTGAGAACTCTATTGTGGGTTAAACCCAACCAAGCCACTTTGAGCTGAGCAACTGGAAACAGTCAAACTTTAAAAACACACAAGAGGCAGGTCTATATCACAGACGTCCATCTCACTCATGGTGTGGCCAGAACCATAGATATAATAAACACTAGATAAGCTGAGGAGGAGTCAGCGGCGTCGTCAAGCGGCAGCCATCTTGCCACAGACAGCAACATTAGCTGCAGCTGTGGAAACCGTATGGAGGTGAGGGATTTATACAAACAAAAATACACTTAACTCGCTGTAATCTTGACGGATTTACAAACGGTTTATGTTTTTAAAAACGTTATTAACGTGGCTATGATTTCTTTGGTAATCAGACAGCAGTTTCGTCTTTTTTAAAAGGTTTTATTCGTGTTTTGGGTGTCACACTCATCGAGAATCTAGAATTTAAATTCTGTTTTTATTACACCAATAACTATTTTATAACAAACTAATCTTTTGTCTAAATGACTGTCTTGATCATGACTGTATTTATTAGCAGACTATTAACCAGAGCCTTTGATTAAGGGCTAGCTAGTATTCCAAACATTTCCCCAGCATTCTTAGATCACTAGGAGCTCTTTGTTTTTAACTGAACTAAAGCTGCACATGATTTCCAAGCGGTTTGGTATGTTCAACACTAATTACTGCTTTGTGTTTTACAGAAATACTCTTTGACAAGATGCCTGACTTTTGTGCAGCCTAATAGACGTAACATCAAAACAAGAAACCTTGGGATCACATTTCACCTGTAAGACTCTGTGACAGTATTATTACTTTAATTAGAATAATCATAGTTATATTTTGGATCAGTGCACATTACACGTCACGCTACACACAAAAAATGTGAGATAATATTATTGACATAATATTATACATAATATATATTTACATAATAATGACATATATTTACAGCACTTTGGTTGACCTTGTTGTTGTTTTAAGTGCTCTATAAATAAAATGGTATGGTATGGTATAAGGCTTGTAAAAGTATCTTTATATAAATTATGATTCAGTGTTTCTTTTGGACACCATTTTTAATAGCTGTTTTATTGTACCAAAAGTAAATGCAAGCACACCAAAAGTATGATATATGTGTATACTTGTCATTACTATAATTCAAAGGTAAAGAAAGGAAGTGTGGAAAATAATGACCAGCTTCTTCATGTTTTTAAGGTTTCCCAAAACCAGAGAGAGGAGGCGGCAGTGGGAAGTTGCCCTGAGAAGAGAGGGTTTTGTTGCCCTGGACAGGACACTGCTCTGCAGTGATCACTTCATGTCTGAGGACTTTGATAACAACATGAACTACTACCTCATGCATATACTGTGTACATTAACTCATATGCTGCTTTGCCACTTTCCAAATGTCAATGCTAGAACCTTTAGTTTATTTTATAGTTATACAGTACTGTACTTTTTATACTTTTTTACTTTTTATACTAGTATGCAAAAACTCAGGACAGTATTATGTTCCAATGGAGCAACAACACCACCAGCCTGATCAAGAAAGGTCATCAAAGACTCTACTTCCTCAGACGACTGAGACGTGCTGGTCTGTGCAGCCCAGTCCTCACCTCCTTCTACAGGTGTGCAGTGGAGAGCATCCTGTGCTCCAGAATCAATGTGTGGCATGGAGGCTGCACAGTTGCAGAGAGGAAAGCTCTACAGAGAGTGGTGAAGGCTGCACAGAGGTCTGTCGGAGTCAGTCTCCCCACCATCACAGACATTTACACCTCCAGATGCAGGAAAAGAGCCACCTGCATCATGAAAGACCTCACTCACCCAGCACACTCACTCTTTGCCCCACTCCCCTCAGGACGGAGGTTGAGGAGCATCAAATGTAGAACCACTAGACTGAGGAACAGCTTCTACCCTGAGGCTGTTAGACTCATGAATGAATAAATAAAAATAAAATAAAAATAAACACTGCAAAATATCACATCATGCTGATGCTGATCTGTTTTCTTGTTGCTGTGTTCATCTGTGACCATCTGCTCATACAGACTCATGTTCGTGCTGCTGTTTATAATGATGTTTTTCCACTATATTAGGGCTTAGTGTATTACTAGTTGATGTTTTTCTTAGTTAATTCTAGATGTTATTACTGTTTTTCTCTTGCATTTGTTGTTGGATGTAACTGGGACCCCGTGTACATAATCTCGTTTTCATCACATGTACCACATGCGGTGCAAATGACAATAAAGACTCTCTGACTCTGATGTTCATTAAATGTTTAGTGTTTTAGTTTTAGAGTTGGTGTAAATTTTCATACTCATTTACCACTATGCAAAAACTCAGGACAGTGTTACAGTTTTACTATTTTATGTTTATTATTATATGTTTCAGTGTTTTAATGTTTAAATAGTTACTGTTGCACCGAGGGACTGAGAGTCTTGTCACACTATCAGATGTTTATTTCTGTTTGTTTGTTTATTTATATTTCCCGATTATTAAATCTTTTCATGTATCTAAAAAAAATAAACTACACATATTGACCAAGGTTTGTGTTGGTATTGTTGTATTTAATATTACATAATATTTGCATGTGTAGGGAAAAAATTGGCATAAATTATTTTCATACCACTAATAATAATGCTATTTATGATGAAATAGTATTAAATATTTATTAGCATTGTAACATATGTCAGTTAATTTCGCTGGAAATAAACATGTATTTAGAAATAGATGTAAATATAATCTTATTGTGTATATTGCTAGTGCAATACAGTGTCTATATAACGTTATTTTCATGTGAACGTCCATCTTAAGTATACCATATTATAACAACATCTCTCACATTTATAACAAACCAAACCGTTTTAAAATCGGTTGAAAATTAAGCAAGTTATGGTTATTTTAATAGTAAATGCACCATTCACATTCATGTTAAGAGTGGGCGTTCTGTCTGTGCCAAGATGGCCGCCGTCTGACGATGTCGGTCTCCATTGGCCAACAGCGGGGATGTCTTATCTAGTGTATATTATATCTATGGCCAGAACACTAACATACCGCTAAGCATTATGGGAAAGACATAACATATCCACTCCCCAACTTCCTGTTTGGAGCTCTGTGACCACCGTAGATTGTGACAGTAGGGGGCGGTGTTGCATTGCAGGTCACATATGGTGTAACAACCGCCCCACTGTTTTTAAGTTTCGTTTTTGACGTGCCGAACGTTTCATTAACTTTTGCAGCATAATAATAAATAACTAATAGTTTTGTTTTTCCTGTGACTTATCTGCAGTATGAAAAATGATAGGAGCATAATACAGGTGATCCCCGACTTACGAGCGAGTTCCGTTCGTACGAGGTGCTCGTAATACGAAATCTCGTACGTCGGAACACGAAACACGTGTCGCTCGTAAGTCCGGATTTTCGGTCGTAAGTCGGAAATTTTATGCTAGCGCTACTACGAACACTCGTTTTTCAATACAAATGTACATACTAGTTCATAAACATGCTCAGAAACTTATTTACAAACTGTTAGCTAACACACTTTCATCTAAAAACACATACCAGTGCTGTATTTTCTGTATGTTCTTTAAAACTTTACTGTTCGTTAGTGAGCTCGTTAGTCCAGAACCTCGTATGTTGATGTGCTCGTAAGTCGGGGAGTACCTGTATATGCTCCCAATGTTTTGTTGGTCCTTTTTTTTGTTGTAAATAGTGACTTTTTATGCTTCTTTTTTTTCATCTTAGATCCTATGACGTCATCGACTACTCAAGTTCTACTCAAGTTTTTTATGTCAAAGCTAGGGTCTGCGATATTTGAACACTCTGGGACTCTCTGGGACTTAGAAATATTTTCAGCGCAGAAAAGCATTCTGCTCCCTCCCCTCAGAGCCATATATGGCACAGTCCGTGCTCTGCAGCTGAACTTGGGATCTGCTCCGCCCCCTGCTGCTCTCTGCTCAGAACCGCTGCGATATTCTGTGTTTATGGTAATAAAACCTTCTAATAAAATAAAATAAAACCATGGAGCGCTAGTCCTACAACACAAAATCCAGCAGAAATCATCAGAGGTTCACGAAGCAACGTTTGGACATGATTTAATTCGCTCGTGACTTCCTCTCTGTCAGCGCTGGTCTGGAATGTCTGGAATGCTCCACCTCCTCCGGTCTCTGCGCTGCGATATTCTGTGTTTATATGATAATATAACTGTTTAAAAAATTTAATAAAACCACGAATCACTCATCCTACAACACAAAATCCAGCAGAAATCATCAGAGGTTCACAAAGCAACGTTGGACATGTTTTAATTCGCTCGTGACTCGTGACAAATCCATTTCCTCATTCCTGTCAGTGAAGGATGAAGCGATCACTTGGCTTTTGGCAAAAAAACTAAATAAAAGTCCAGCTCTGGGATAAAGAAGGGATATTTAATACATTTTGTGTCACATAAAAAACAGTCCTGCATCGCTTTGCAATCCTTTGAATGAGAACGAGCTGCGGCTGGGACAGGTGGGGGCGTGGGTTGGGGCGTGACAAACAACTCTGTTTTTATTGGCTGTCAGTGTCCTGGTCACTCTGTGTTTTCAGTGTTTTTATAAATGCTGATAGAGAAGCAAGGGGACAATAGTTTTTTTCAGAGATTACTTTGTCTAACATCAGTTTGTCAGTAGATAGTGACTGAGTGAAGAAATATGTTAAAAATATATTGTTTGAAAAGTTACAGACTACATTACGATCTTACATACTATAGCTTTAATGTGGAGTTTAAAAATTATGTACTCGTTCAACCCCTAACCAAGAACATCAAAAAGCGGTCTTGAGACCAAGTCTCGACTACTACAAACACTAATCTCTAGAAAACAAACGTTTAATGCAGACTGATCATTTCTGTCGATGCAGTTGGTTGAATTTTGCGCTCGTGCGCTGGCATCGATTTGGCCGCGAGACACATGATGAACAGCGTCCAATCAGATTACAGCCTTGATGCACAGCATCGATTCTTGATAATGGTTTTACAGAAAGACTTGAGGGATCCAGAGTGTGGAACCGCAGAGCCAAGGAGGATGTAGATGTTTGCTTTCAGCCGAACGACACAAGATGAGTACGACAAACTGAGTGGAGTTGGGCGGACGCCGCGCCCCCTGGTCCTAAAATAGATGTTCCTCAGATATTTTCTTGTCCTCTTGCTAATATTGAGTGTGATAGAACTCTTTAAGCTCAACTTCTGTGAAGCTAAAAAGCCGCGTTTTCAAACCTGACGGAGCCAAGAGGAGCAGACCGGAGGAGGTCTTCCAAAGGTATAAAAGTACGTGCCCTTCAAAAATCCTCTTTGTTCTCATCGCACTCTCTATGAGTTTGAACAGTGAAGCCTACACTCGTGATGTGAACACACACACACACACACGACGCAGAGCGCAAAGCAGAAAAACGAGAAGCCGAGAAAGGAGGTCATTAAAATTTCAGAGCGACACTGGAGAGGAGAGACGAGCGAGCAGCGGCGGCGGCGCCTCAGACCTCCCTGGCAACCGTCCTCATCAGTATGAAAATGAGCCCGCCGTTACCGTGGCTGCCGTACGGTTGCCATGACACTTTTGTTGCCTGGAGGACATGCCGCTGCAGGGCAGAGGATCGCTGCACGAGCATGTGTCCAACAGCGTGGAAGGACATTAGACTGGATTATTAAGAGTGACCCGTCATCTCCTGGTGGGGCTGATAAATGTTGACGCAGAGCGAGTTTGTCTGAGCACAAAGCAACACGTGTTGGGTTGGAAAAATGACCTTTTTCAAGCATTTACATTATTAACAGCAAGCTTTTGTGAGAGTATAAGATTTGCCAGCGAGATCCCAGCGAGTACCATATTTTCCGACGTATAAGTCACAGTTTTTTGCATACAGTTGTCAGTCCTGTGACTTATAAACGTTTTTTTTTTCATATTCATAATGCAATTTTTGACAGACGCTTTCAATTTCAAAGAACTGCAACAGCGAGTCCTCCTGTGCACGCTCGCTTCACTCATCTGGTGCAGGCGGAGGAACGCTGGAGAGCTAGCAGCTCCGGCTGCGATGGATGGATGGCGCCGCCCAGGCGAAATGAAGCAGTTTTGACCATTAAATAAATGCATAATAAAGACAGTGGGTCAGTGGTGACGCATAATAAATGCGACTTATAAGCTGAAGCGACATGTTTTTTGCTCTTCATGATGCTTTTTTTTTTACTGATGCGACTTGTACACCAGAAAATACGGTATTTGGATAATGATTATTTTATGTAACACCATTTAAATAAATGTAAAAGACGAGTCAAATTTAAGATGC
>JBBPBX010011519.1:24230-53289 GCA_038048925.1 Garcialebias charrua | reverse complement strand
TTGGAACGGCCGCCACGTGTCTCGTAAGTCCGGAATTTCGCTCGTAAGTTGGAACGGTTTTGCTAGCGCGACTACAAACACTCGTTTTTCATCGAAAAACTGCTTACGAGTGCATAAAAATGATCGGAAACGTGTGTCCACATGTTTAGCTAACGAACTGTGGTGAAAAAACACAGAAAAACTCGGTATTTTTTGCGTTTTTTCCAAAAATTCGCCAGCTCGTAAGTCCGGAACCTCGTAGGTCAGAGCGCTCGTAAGTCGGGGACTACCTGTATGAAGTTAACTGTAGTTTCGAGACATTTTAAAATGCTTTTGTTCAGAAACACATCCGACACTTGCGGGGGCGGGGGATAGCGGTGCGCGACAGCGGGACTGAGAGCAGAACTTCAATCTCCGAACGTGTAAAGTTCTTATGCTGGTGTAGATTCTCAGTGTAAAGTTCTTCTTTTTACTTCTCGATTTTGAATGAACGGACACTTCCTACGCTCTGAGGCAGGAAACCTAGCCTTATATGGTGTTTTGAGGGTTGGAAATTATGTAAATAACCTCTCCGCGTGCACGAGCAGGTGAATAGAACAGGTGGAATTCATCATATTTACGCAGCTCATATACACACTTTTCCTGAGGATAGAAGAGTTTGTTGAATCTGACGTGGCATGTTCGTACAAACGCTTCGTATGAACAAAAGTAAGAGAAATTTAGGATAAAAATACGAACACGTTCTTGCATGAGGCCCATTGTCTTTTTTCACACTTTTAGAGAATATTGTCTTTTATCATTTTAAATATTTATATATTATAAACAAAACCAAAAAATAAAATTGAGACTGCATGTTTGAGCCCAGGTTGCATCATGAAGGGCATCAGATTTGCGACTCTCACCAAATCTGTCATGCATGTGCTTGCTGTGGCAATCCCCTGCAGAAGAGAGCAGCCTAAACAACAACATTTAAAATCCTTAAGCATCGCTTCTTGTACATGCACGCATGAGAGGTGAATCTCTGTGTGCTGCACTTCCATGTGGGAACAGTTGTTTTTACATTAAAAAGATGCAACTTTCAGATTCATTAAGTCTGCTAATTGAATTTTTGGCAAAGATATAAATTTATCAGCTGTTATTGAAATTGGAAATCTTTAGCCAGTGCACATTTAGATCCATAAACCAAGTACCTCTGCAGCTGTGCCTTGTCATCAAAGCACTTTTAAAAATTATTAATTAGAATTTAGCTTTAGTATAAGCCAGTATTCGATAAATCTCTATTTTTTTCTCCATCATATGAATTTTGCTATTCTAAGAATCACAAAACATTGTATTCAAGTATTTTTCCCTCACTTAGATGGACCATTTGCCTGGCTTCAGAAACCACTATGTGGACAGTTACAATTTTCGCCCCTTGTAATGACACTGTCAGAGATGAGCAGTGAAGCACAAAACAATTTAGACATAAAGAAAATTGAAGTATTAACTGACTCAGAGGGTTGATATGTCATAAATTTAACTGGACAGTTACTCTAGTAACACTATTCATTAGTCTGTTCATTTTAATGATTCAAGATGGAGTTTAAAACTTAAGCATTAAGGCTGTTATTAGTGTGAGCTAAAGAGTTATTCCTTGGATAGTTGTTTGAGAGAATTCATACCAAATTTGCAGAGAAGTTCAAATGACATTTTTTGACATTTCAAAATTGTACCCACAAATCATGTACAATAATAAAACAATGAACAAAACAAAAAAATAAATTGAAAGGAAAGTGCTGTAATAACTATTTTTACATGCCCACTATTGAATACAAATGACAACAAATGTATTACAATCGAAGTGCTGAGTGCAAAATTAACTGTTTAGACTAGAGCATTAAATAATAATTAAAAAATAATAATAATAATAATAAACACGACTTCTAGTAGTTAAAGGTGCTTTTCAAACATCATGACACTTTGTGCCAGATTAATGTTTTAGATATCTTGGAGACTTCCTGTCACCAGTCGATAGATTTTTAGTGACATTGGATGCATTTATTTTGTGACCATTTCATTCACCTATTCCATGTTTAAAATTATGGTAATTAATTATGGTCATTATGGTTTCAGGAAACAACACAGCACAACGACTGCTTCACTGAAGGTTCTTAATGACGTTGTTGAAGCATTGGATGCTAAGGATTATTGTGCTGCACTTTTCTTAGACCAGTCTAAAGCTTTTGACACTGTGGATCATAACATCTTGTGTCATAAGCTCTCAGAAATCGGTTTGTCAGATCATACCATTGGTTGGTTTTCTAACTATCTTTCCAATCGGAGGCACTGAAGTGAGGAGTAGTCTCAGAAGGATCAACCCTCATAAAGCAACTGGACCGGACAACATCCCCGGGAAAGTTCTGAAGGAATGTGCGGACCAGCTCTGTGAGGTGCTGGCTGACATCTTCAACACCTCACTTGCTCTGGAGACAGTCCCCACCTGCCTGAAGACCGCCACCATCATCCCAGTCCCAAAAAGCTCCACAGTGACTGGTCTGAACGACTATCGGCCGGTGGCCCTCACCCCGATAGTTGCAAAATGCTTCGAAAAACTGGTCATGACCCACATCAAAACAACCGTCAACATCAACGAGGACCCTCATCAGTATGCTTACCATGAGAACCGATCAACAGAGGACGCCATCTCGTCCGTGGTCCACACTGCTCTCACCCACCTGGATCAGAAAGACTCCTACGTCCGTATGCTCTTTATGGACTTCACATCTGCCTTCAACACCATGATCCCCCAAACTCTGATGGACAAACTATCCACACTTGGACTAAGCCCCTCCGTTTGTAACTGGGTACTAGACTTTTTAACAAACAGACCACAGTCAGTGAGGATCCACAACTTCTCCTCCTCCACCATTGCCCTCAGCACTGGCTCTCCTCAAGGATGTGTGTTGAGCCCCCTTCTGTTCACTCTGCTCACATATGATTGTGCAGCTACCCATCCAGGTTGTCATATTGTAAAGTTTGCAGATGATACAGCGGTGGTGGGATGCATCACAAACAATGATGAGTCCAGCTACAGGCAGGAGGTGGAACACCTGGAGAGCTGGTGCAAAGAGAATAACCTTCACATGAATGTGAAGAAGACAAAGGAGATGATTGTGGACTTCAGAAGGAACAAACAAACACACACCCCACTGAACATAGGTGGATCAGTGGTGGAAGTGGTCTCCAGCTACAAGTACTTGGGGGTACACTTGAATGATAATCTCAGCTGGACCAACAACACCACCAGCCTGATCAAGAAAGGTCATCAGAGACTCTACTTCCTCAGACGGCTGAGACGAGCTGGTCTGAGTAGCCCAGTCCTCACCTCCTTCTACAGGTGTGCAGTGGAGAGCATCCTGTGCTCCAGCATCAATGTGTGGCATGGAGGCTGCACAGCTGCAGAAAGAAAAGCTTTGCAGAGAGTGGTGAAGGCTGCACAGAAGTCTGTTGGAGTCAGTCTCCCCACCATCACAGACATTTACACTTCGAGATGCAGGAAAAAAGCCACCTGCATCATGAAAGACCCCACTCACCCAGCACACACACTCTTTGCCCCACTCCCCTCAGGACGGAGGTTGAGGAGCATCAAATGTAGAACCACTAGACTGAGGAACAGCTTCTACCCTGAGGCTGTTAGACTCATGAATAAATAAATAATAAGAATAATCACTGTGAAATATCACATCATGCTGATGCTGATCTGTTTTCTTGTTGCTGTGTTCATCTGTGACCATCTGCTCATAAAGACTCATGTTCGTGCTGCTGTTTGTAATGACGTTTTTCTATTACTCTAGGGCTTAGTGTATTTCTAGTTGGATGTTTTTCTTAGTTCATATCCTAGATGTTATTACTGTTTTTCTCTTACATTTTGTTGTTGGATGTAACTGGGACCCTGTGTACATAATCTCATTTCATCACATGTACTACATGCCGTGCAAATGACAATAAAGACTCTCTGACTCTGACTCTGACTTCTTCCAGTTATTTAACAGTCAACAATGTTGTACCACAAGGTTCAGTCTTAGGACAAACCCTCTTTACAATCTACATAGGTAATGTAGGTCAGAGCATCCGTGATGCATCCTTACATTTCTATGCTGATGACACAGTTGTTTACTGTCAAGCTAAAACAGTTGCTACGGCTTTCCAGCTTTTGCAATCCGCTTTTGACATCATCCAGTCTCAAACTTGTCCTAAATGCTGATAAAACCAAAGGGATGCTTTTTTTTTGTCAAATAGGAAGTCGGTCCCAGCAGTTCTTCCTCTGATTTTATCCTCAAATGGTGTCCCTATTGAGTTTGTTGATTCCTATAAATATCTGGGTATCCTGATCGATTCACATCTCTCTTTTAAACTCCACGTGGAAAACCTAGTAAAGAAACTGAAAGTTAAACTGGGTTTCTTTTTCAGAAACAGATCATGTCTAACACTGAATGTTAGGAAACGCCTTGTATCTGTGACTTTCCTTCCCTCCATTGATTACGGTGACATTCTCTACATGAATGCTCCTACAAGCACCCTGCGGATGTTGGATGTTGTCTATCATGGTGCACTAAGATTCATAACTGGCTGTGATTATCGTACCCACCACTGCACCCTGTATTCACTGGTTAACTGGACATCATTAACCTCACGCAGACTCTTCCACTGGTACATTTTCATCTTTAAATCACTTCTTGGTCTGCTGCCCTCATACATCTCCTCCTACATGTCTCTGTGTGAGTGCAGCTACAGCGTGCGCTCTCAGGACATGATTACCTGCAGTGTTCCCTCAGTGAGGACTGAACTTAGCAAAAGGGCCTTCTCCTACTTCACTCCTTTTTCCTGGAATATCTTACAAAAAGATATGAAGATCTCGACCTTGACCTCTCTAAATGGCTTTAAGAATTTGTTGGAATCCTGGCATAATGCAATGCAGACATGTTCCTGTTTTTAGTTTTCTACATTTGCCTTATAATCTACAGGTACTGTATCTGTTTTCTACTTTGACATTTTTGTTTTAACTTTATTTTTTTATTTTTTTATGTCTCTCTTATGATTCTCTATTGTTGATTGTCCAAGGAAAGTCTACTGTCGTTGTTGTCATCATTCTTGGTTTGTAGCCAAGTCTCTCTTATAAATGAGTCCTCGAGGCTCAATGGGATTAACCTGCCTAATAAAGGTTGAATGAATAAAAATAAAAAAAGTAAAGAAAACACAATTCAAACTGTGTTTTGAGGCACCATTAAAAGGCACTATTTAAAGAAAAAACATTGAGTTGCTTAGACCAGGGGTATATATATATATATATATATATACTTTTTTTTTCACAAGCACGTAGATGTTTAACAATCCATTAAAATACACAAAATTGCAGGAAATCACACTGCGCCTGCTATTTGTGTTCTGGCATTGATCAGTTTACAAATGAAGCCCTGTTTCTAGTTCTGACTACTCTTGTTATGATTCTGTTCAGTTTTATGGAAAGAGTTTTCTGTAATAATTTGAAGAAGTGGCAATACATTTATTATTTGAATTGGTAAAGTTTTAAAATATTTTTGATGCTGTTAATTTTCTCAAAACTGTAATTTTTTGGAAGTTTAAATAAAAAAATGATTACAGTAATTAAGTGTGTCTTGAATGAAAAACACCCTATGTTTAAAAATTGTATTAACACGATTAAAGAACAGGGCTTAAGTATTTATGTTCCTCAAATATTTCCATTGCATTAAAGAGACAAATTGAAGAAACTTATTTAATAAACATGAGGGTTATTAAACTTTTTCTCCCCTGTAAGGGGTCCCTGAACCCCAAAAGTTAGAGAACCCCTGGTTAGACTATCAATTAGGATGCTTAACCATATCTTTTTTTTTTTTTTGGTGTGTGTGTGTGTTTGTTGCAACATAAGAAAAAACACCTTGTCTGTGGACAAGTGTTTATGGTGGACATACCAACAGAAGAAAAATCAAAATGTGCAAACACTCATCCTTTCATTCTGCCTGCATCAGAGCACCGAACACCATCACTGAGTCTTTCATTCATCCCTGGAGTCCTGTTTGTTGTCACTGCACCAGGAGCTCATTTAACAAGATGTAATGGAACCAGGTCTTCACAGAGAGGCTGGGACAATCAGTCTGATATCCAGCTGATGCACACACTGTCTCAGCACATCCACTCCATTCATGTATTTACACATAACTTGTCCAAAAATAAGTACACATGCACAGGGATTGTAGCTGTTACTCTTACAATCTGCTTTAGTAATAATAATAATAATGTCCTTTTTTGTCATCTGTGTATGTTTCCCATACACAGACGAAATTCATCTCTGCATTTAACCCAACCACCACCAGGTGGTGCAGTGAGCAGCCATAGAAAGCGCCCGGGGAGCTGGAGAATTAGGTGTGCACTCATAGACACCCCAAGGTGTGTAGTGGCCGGGGCGCGAACCCGCGTCCTTCGGGTCCCAAGTCGGAAGCCCTGCCACTACACCATCTTGGCTCCTCCTCCTAGTATTCTGGGTCTTACATTTTTGCACACTGTCCAAACCATCAATGTTTGGCATATTTGATCACCTAAAAGATTGTAACCATCAATAATGTCAATAACAGCATTAGTACTGGTAATTATCCTCACCTGATGAGTGGAGGGAGTTGTGCCTTTCACAAACTTACACATCTAAAACTCTGACTTTTGCTTTGAACTCACTTGTTTTGTCTTATTACTAGAACTCAATGTAAAGCACTTAAATAAATGGAAACATAGATATGCCATACTCCTGGCTAATAAAAAAATAGAATGGAATATAATAGAATATATCTTTATTGGCATCGTCATTGCACCAGGGCACACAAACATCACAATTGATGCACACCCATCCTTGAGATGGGGGCGAGTGCGCGCAGCCGCGGCAGTAATTAAACCACGCCGCCACAATCTTAGAAATGGAAAGAAAAGGAAGGTAACATGAGGTTAATCAGTGGTATTACAAAAAATATCTATCACATTTTGTCTTACAGGACACTATATGATACATCAAAAAACTCTACCAGCAAGCAACAGTTATGACAAATCACATTAATGCATTTTGAGGTTGAGGCAGTGAGATTTCTGTCCATGTGCCATTTCCAGATAGCAACAATTCTGCAGATGTAACCAGCCGGCCTCCGATAACGCTCACAGAAAAGTTATCCGGGGCGGGGAGGGGGGGTTAGCGATAGTTAGTTAGCAGCTGTTGTCCTCAGTAAACACGTCTCAGGAGAAATTTGATATCCAGCCTTTCCAAGGCTGTTTAGGGAAGTCAGATAGGGATAACATAAATATTTTTCACTTCAGGCACACAGTGTAATTTCTGCAGCCTTGAGTCCTGCTAGGCAACTCTGATCCAAATATGATCCAATTCGGGACTTTTTTCACTGATCCAAGCTATGACCCCTCAGATGTTGACCAGTTACAGCGTCCAGAGTCCCAAGCCGTGCGGGTGGTCTGCGACCCTCAGAGATTGTGTCCACCTTCCGGATTAGCTCGTAAACAGCTGATTTATGGAGGTCACGGCGCGGATCAGACTTGGGTGCTCTGACATGGCATTAAGTCCTGCTGAAGTCTCCCTCATTTTTCGATAGGCCAGTGCTTCACAAACGCCAAAAAGCAAATCGTCTCTCATCATAATCCAATTTATCCAAATTATTCACCTCCTCCACAGAGGAGGTGAATACTCCTCCCTATACCTCCTCCTCCACATTTCTCCGCTCCAGGAATCCATGACGTATCCTCCCGGTCAGTCTGCGGGGGATGGGCCGGCTCCCCCGTGCCTTGCCGTTTTGTAGAAAAACATCTTGTAAATTTAATTGATTGCCCATACAACCCAATCCATCTCAATTTATGTTCGAGGTGCTTTCCTGAGGAGCTGCAGACAAGACAAGAAGCCGCGCAGGGTGGGGGAGGGAGGTCGGGTAGGGAAGGAGCGAAAAGAAAAAGTTGCTGCCTCGTGTAGTGGACCTACCCAGGGTCAAATTAAGGTTTTTGAACTGTCCAGTGATGACCTTTACTGACCTCTCAGTAAAGCAAGACATTTACTACAAAATTATTCATTTAGCTATAATCTGATAACATAGTCACCAATAAGAGACTATTTCTATCTTTGATTTTAGGCTGATGTGATCAAAAGAATAACTTTTGTCATTTTCATGATGTGTGCTTTTAAGCTGTGTTATTCTGTGAGAGTTAAACTGTGTTTCACTGCTGTGTCAAAGGTGCAATCTCGGGTCACAGAGACTTCTTTTAATTTTGTTAATTCAAATGTTATCAAATGAATAATTTTATTTGTAAGAGCATCAGTACATTTTAATGTCAGATAAATCAAATACTCTGCTTAATTCAAAATGTTGTACATGGAGGATTTCTCCTCTCCTCTCGAACTTGCATGTGAAGATAAAAGGAACACTTTATCTCATTCATTTTAGCTTGAGCTCAGGACAATCTAGACACCCAAAGACTTTTGTTTTTGTCCTATTTAATAATCAAGCTATTATCATTAATAGGTCCCATATGTGATGCTTAATGACGTTGTTTTAATCAAACCAACAGTATTTTGTTAAAGTGTTAAAGCAAAGGAATCAGTTTTATGATAAAATGCTGACATCTGAAACTAACACTTTATCTTTCTGACAAACTAATCTTTTGACCCCCTTTCAACATGTTGATGTCATCCTCACATCAACTTATGATGCCATTCGGCCAATCAGAAAGAACACATTTTCTGGGTCACGTCTCAGTTAAAACCTTCACATCTTACTTTCTCTTAAGAAGTCTGCTGGAGTAAGCCTCAAACTATGGTCTTCTCCAAAGAACTGATGATCGTCTGGTCAACACGCTAATGACCATGTCATTCAGTTAAAGACTTATAACATGCCAAGTTATAAGCCATCTTCAACAGCTGAAAAGCTCTCTTTTATTGACATTCCTTTAAGGAACGTCTTATCTTGAACAACAGCACCAGGAGCTGCCGTTACTTTCGGTTCGAGTCAAGGCGCACGTCTGGAGACGCTGAGAATGGTAAACGAACTGACCAAACTGGACCGAGGGAGACTGACCATCTTCACGAGGTAAAAGTCGTCAAATGCTTTGCCAAGGGTACCAACGTGTAGCCGAGTTCGGCCGGAGAGCTGCCATGTTTCTGGTTAAACACATCAAGATAACTCCCTGACTCTTAACTTCTTTTCCTCCATTTCCTTCCTCCTAAACTTTTATCTTCCTAAGCCAAAAACTAAGTTAATGTACCTGCAGAATTGAAATGAGTAAAATATCATCCTTTACTTGTTCTGTTGTTCCTATGTTTCATCTATGCTGAAGTTAATTATAGGAAAAATGATCAACCAATCATGTACATAATGTGTGATGTAATTTATTGATTATGTTAAATAAATGGACCAGTCCTGCTGTTCCAACATAAGTTTAACGTTTCCTGTGAATTACATCTAGAACAAAGTATAGAATTATTGGTATTAAGCNTGCACATTTTGTGGTTTGTTGTTAAAAATTACTAGCACATGCAAATAGTTGAGAGTTGTTACCTGTGACTGTTCTGGGTCAGTAAATTTTATGGCCACTGTTTACACTTTTGTTTTTGTATTTTAAAGGCCTTAATTGTTTTGATTTAATATTTTTTTAATGTTAAAAGCACAAGAGCACCTTTTTAAGTTTAAATTATGTATTCTTCCTTTTTGCTTGAAGTACTTTTTATTTATGTGTGCAATTGATGGTTAAAATAAAATATTTAAGTTTGTTCAAATTTAGTGTTGACATTTTTTAATCAATTTTGAATCATTTTTTCATTGATTTTGGAGATATCGCAATATATATCGTGTATCGTGATATAGCCAAAAAATATTGCGATATAATATTTTCCTCATATCGCCCAGCCCTACGTTGGACATGTTTTAATTAACTCGTGAGTCGTGACAAATCCATTTCCTCATGTCTGTCAGTGCAGGATGAAGCGATCACTTGGCTTTTGGCAAAAAAAACTAAATAAAAGTCCAGCTCTGGGATAAAGAAGGGATATTTAATACATTTTGTGTCACATAAAAAACAGTCCTGCATCGCTTTGCAATCCTTTGAATGAGAACGAGCTGCGGCTGGGACAGGTGGGGGCGTGGGTTGGGGCGTGACAAACAACTCTGTTTTTATTGGCTGTCAGTGTCCTGGTCACTCTTGTGTTTTCAGTGTTTTTATAAATGCTGATAGAGAAGCAAGGGGACAATAGATTTTTTCAGAGATTACTTTGTCTAACATCAGTTTGTCAGTAGATAGTGACTGAGTGAAGAAATATGTTAAAAATATATTGTTTGAAAAGTTACAGACTACATTACAATCTTACATACTATAGCTTTAATTACATTGTCTGTTTGTCAAAGTCAAAAGTGCAAACACAAAACAGAGATTAGTTTCATTCTGATGAATGAATATGTGTTTTGTGTTGGTTTTAGTCTGAGGTGGTTCTGTGTTAACTTCAGACACGTTTTTGTCCAAATGCTTCACTCTGAATTTCTCTTGAAGCATACATTATCACTTTCATCCTGTGAAATTGTAGTTTCTTGTTGAACATGAAATCAACAGATGGTTGCATTACAGTGCTGTAGTTTATGCACATTATTTTGAGATTCTGTCCAGCTTTGTTACACACTTGGAGTCTTTAATTTGATTAGCCTTGTCTTTTGTTTGCTGAAATAAAACTTTTGGGGATTAATATTTTAATGATCTGATGAAATGTAAAGTCTTATGAGATAATAAATGGTCTTTTATGTCATTGCCTTTGACTTTTTTATGTCTGTGAAAGTGAGGTGCAGGGAGTTTAATGCGATAAAGTCATTGTTTTATTTATTTTGTGATGCTTCAGGAAATCTACTGTAGCTGTGGATATTTGGAAGTATTATTGGTCAGTTCAGCACAACACTGTTTAAAATTAAATCATTTAGCACACACACACACACACTCTTTTTCAGTTGTTGTCTCTCATTCATAATGCATATGTTGGTTTATCTCACTCCATCATTGTCTCTCTCACGCTCTCTTCCTGTCTCTTTTTCTCTCTCTGGTGGACTCTCTCATAAATCACTTATGTTGGTATCAGCAGGCAATATATCCCACTGTGCGCATGTATGTGAGTAAACACGTTTCTGTTTCTGCTTATCACTTCTCTTTTCTTTCTTACTCTGTAAAGGGCAGCACAGGCCAGTAACATCTGAAGTGGACCAGAACACTCAGCTGTGTGTGTGCGTGTGTGTGTGTGCGTGCGTGCGTGTGTGTGTGTGGGGGGGGGGGACGCGTCCGTACGCATCCGTACATTCATTATTTTTACCCCCCTTACTTCCTTTTCGGGTCGTGGGGGTCACTGGTGCCCATGTCCAGCAGTCACTGTGTGAGAGGCAGGGGACACCCTGGACAGGTCTCCAGTTCGTCACAGAGACACGTAGAGACAAAGGAGACAAACAACCATTCACTCTCTCACTCAGGGACAGTTTATAGTTACCAATCAGACTAACATGCATGTTTTTGGTCCGTGGGAGGAAACAGGAAAACCCATGCATGCACGGAGAGAACATGCAAACTCCATGCAGAAAGACCAAAAGCCGGGATTTGAACCGGTAACCTTCTCGCTTAGAGGCGGCAGCTCTACCAACTGAGCCACTGTGCTGCCCATGTCTGGCTGTATGTCTGTCTGTCTCTCTCATAAATCAACAGTTTGGTTGTAGAAATAAATAGATAACACACAAAAAAAATTCTGTGTACTATAAATGTACTGTACTACGGGTCTTGGGAATTATCAATTTTTTTAATTCTTTTTTTGTAAAGGAGTAAAACAAGTACTAATGTTATACTGTATGTACAGCTACAAGGAAGACTTGATAATTGATTGAGATAAACTTGTTAAAGTTTTAAAATTTGTAATCTGGTGCTTCAGGAAATGGACAGAAAACATCTCATGGCCTCAATAAGAATGCAATTAATAATGTCCAGTAATAGTGGTTGTTGTTGTTAGGTTTGACTTTCTGGACCTTAGCTTTTTTTGAGTAGCCTCTGATCTCAAGAAACGGTTTTTAGAATTACAGATCCTCAAAAAATAGAACAGTTTATTTTATTTTATTATGTCTTTCACACAAGCAGCATTCTCTTCAGGACTCTTGCACTATTGAGAGTTTGTGCCCAGTACATGTATTTTATACACCGTTACACACATACATGGGGCAGGTTATTGTTTTTATATTGAGTAATTGAGTAAACACTTAGTTGTAGTTTTTTTTATGTTATTGTATCATAAATATATGTTGCGTTTAAGTGCATGGTGAGTAAGATGTATAATAGTTGACTATTATAGAAAGCGTAGCTTGAGCCTGTGCAGGGTCCCATGTAGATGGTGCCTGTAACAATATGTGCATGCGGGGTTGTATGCGTATGGATAAATGTGCATATAAGTGCATGAGTGCAAAATGATATCAATTTTTTTACCCTCATAAAATGAAACCTAAACTGCTTTATAGAAAATGGTATTCGGTTTGTATGAAATGACAACTTCTGGGTGCAGAGTGAGGTTACAATTTAAAAGGAAATGATTGACCAGCCCATGCTAAACGTATGCATATGAGCAGCTTGTTCATACCTCCCACGTTAATACATATTCACATATCCACATGAAAAATCCACATTTATTGTGGTTTTATTATACATTGTCTTGTCTATAGATCCACTGGAGCTGTGACATTAAATTTAACAACATCTGACATATTCATGACCTTCAAAGAAATTTGCAGTGTACAGTAATAGCTGCAGTATGTATGAGCACTTATAAACTGCATCATATCTCTCTTTTTTTTTCCCCTCCTCTCAGGATGGGACCTTCACCAAAACTCACGTCATTCCAGCACCAGATGTAAAGATTGTTGGGCAGTCCTCTTTTGTTGACTTTGGTAAGAATAAAATATATTTAGTCTTTGCTCTAATTTTTTATTTTCCCCTTGACAAAGTGACAGAGATTGTGTCTGGTTGGACAAAATGCACATCAACAAAATAACAAGAAACAAATGTTGGAACACATTCAAGTCATCATAAAAACTAAGAATAGCTATTGGTGAGCTAGTTCAAATTGCATCAACTTCTCTAGCTATGTCTGTGTGCATGCATGTGATCCTTTTCACTTCTTAGTCCTTTAAGCTCTGTCAGCATTTGAAGCTGTGTAACTTCAAAGGATTCCAAGTCAGGCTGTCTGGTCTTTCTCACTTTTGACGGTTTTACTACAGCCCTCTCATCACCGAACTTTCCTCCCCTGTACACACATAAACCTCACATCCTACCTCCTTACTCACTAAGCTTATCTCACACATGTTCCAGAGTTACAGGCCTGCAATCCCACAAAAAAACACTGGTACAATCCTACTACCACATATCGAGCCAGATTTCTGTGAGCATCTTATCCCATTAAACAGTCTTGGCCGGTAGGATTCATTGTTCAGCCCAGCTTTCCATTTATCCCCTGCAAATCTTCACTGTTCCTCTAATCTGCAGGCTGCAGACTGTACACCATGAAGTGGCCACTGGTCATCTTTTCAGAGCTGCCACCACCAGGGGATTGCAGTGGGCGGAGGGGAGAGGTGGAGCAGTACTAGAGGATTCTTATACTTGTTTTTTTTTTGTGTGTGTGTGTGGAGTATTACTTCAGTTTAAGAGCAATTATGCAGAACAAAAATATGTGGATAGAAGATTAAATCAGGCATTTGTTGATTTTGAGCTGTGGGTAGTATGTTCTCTTGAACGCTCCTCAGCATTAATGTAAATTTTCAATACAATGTTTGACTAAGGGAAACAGTGGTGGCAGCAGAAAGGAGCTGAAATGGCAATAACAAAGAACAAACACAGTAACATGTAATGTAATTACAGTATATAGATATTTAAGGCACTGCTCCAAATGAGTTTTAGTCCTTTCTTGTAGGAAATTGTCTATATGCAGTCTCAATTATGACCCAACCAGTTCCTAATTTTGGTATAAAAATACTTCAAGGCTGATAGGTTTTACAAACTGAATATGGGCTCACCACTGACTGCACTCTGAGTGCTGTTCAGCTGAGCTTATTGAGCACAGCACAAAGTAGACAGAGTTTAGACAATTACAAGCAAACAACGTCTTGGCAAGCAGAAAGCTTCCTTCTTGATTATGACTGTGGGGATACAATTGGCTTGTGCTGAAAACGCTATGCTAGCTTGAAAGTCTTGAGTAAGGAGGAGAAATAACAGAGGAAAGGTATCAGTGCACACATGAAACCTTATGAAGTACAGCAATGTGATATTTTTGTGCTTTTATTTCCAGAGGTCACCATGAATTCAGATGGTTTTCTCTGTCTTGCATCAAGTCAGTGGAGTCATTTTTCAAGTCCTGTTCACATTAATTTAGTTACAGTAGCAGCTAGGTGTCTTCAGGGCAAATGCTCTTGTGTGTCCACTTTAATGCCCATATTTTAAAGGGGTGGGTGAAATCTGCTGCTTCATGCTGATTTAGCATTTCCAGCTTTTTTTGCTCAAAAAGACAGCGGGATGGAAAAAACCCATTCTGAACCATTGGATTTTTTTTTTTCTTGCTTGGTGGTGAATACAAAATCGATAAGTGCTACATTACTGACAACACTGACCTGTATGAAAAGGAGTGTAAAATTTGTGTATTAGTGGTGGGTGGTGTTGTTTTATAATTAACATATTCCAAATATTGATTATAGTGTCACAAAAATATGGTTTTAGCCATTTGTATCTAATTCACTGAGTTCATTTATCTCACACTCTCCTAATGCCCATGCTCAGCATATGTAATTGTAATGCACAAAGTAGATAGAAATTTCATCTAAAGTAACAAAAAGAAATTTCATCTAAAGTAACAAAACACATCGATGACTGCTGGTGTTATGGGGAAAAAAATACTTAAACCAGAATTTAAGACAAAGCCACTGAGGAAGCAAACTCAGATTAAGCCCTATTTACACAGACACGTGGGGGGAAACGGAGTTTTGGGGTATGTTAATTAGAGGCAAAAGATTTGCGTTGACACGGGCGAATTCTGTGGATATGACTCCCCCCCCCCCTCATGAATTCACTGTAGTTACCATGCCGGGCCATTAGATGGCGCTGTGAATTTTTGAACCTTCACTATTGCGCATGCGTGCTGCGTCAGTCTGTTTTCCTCTCTGGCTAAAAGTTCAGCTAACTACAAGTTGTTGTCAACAAGTTAACAACAAGTTAAAGCTGGAATTTGGATAAGAGTCCACAGATTTGACACCAAGTGGGTCCCGCTTCATCTAACAAGCTGCACACCAGTTGCTGAGCGGACCTGAACCGAGTGACGATGTCGGACTTCAGTCCGTGAGAATCAGCTGATTTACAGCAGCGCTACAAGGTACATAATGCTCTTAATAATTTTTCCTTGTGTTTAGTTCGATCACAGAACAACCAACTGAGGTTCTATTTTTTATTTTTTCCTGCGAGGTCGAAGCTGTCGTTCCACGAAGCGGACCAGTTCGGATGTGGGTCCAGTGTCCACCAGATGAAAACAGAAGAGTCCAGTTCATAACAGTTCGGTTAACGTGTTTTTAAAAGTGTTCAATTTAATTCTCAGTGTTTGTGATATACAGTTTGTGGTGTTGAATAAATAAATAAATTAAAAATCAACCTGGTGTCTTCATTTTCAACATGCAGCATGTTAGGCATGACGTAATGAGTCCAGATAGCTTAACTCAGATAAATTTAAATATCTCCCACGTTAACATAAATACTGTTTATTATTGTTAAACTGTTATTATATAGCACATTTAGTATGTTATAGTGCAGCGTGACACGTGAAATGTCCGCCTGCCTCGTTAACAGCGACAACTGGATCCAGCTGTGTCTTCCAACACAGATGAAGGTAATTCAGGTGTAGATTAATTAAATATGAGACTCAAAATATATTCTATCAGTCATACAGAATGCGGTGTGTCCACCGCCATTGTTAGAAATGCCGGCTGTCCACGCGTGCGTGCTGCGCGCATGTGTTCATACAAAAGCTCAGCAGGAGATGTTTACATTATCAACGGGGGGTCAGCGAAAAACCTCCACCCTGAGCGGTGAGTTCAAAAACCATCAGATTCAAAGAGGGGGGCCAGTGGTGTCGTGTCAACGATAAGCAAAGACGCAGAGAGAAAGGAGTGGTTTCACTCAAAATACGCGCCGTGTAAACTGGCCCTAAATCTCAACTAGTCAAGTCAAATTTATTTATAAAGCATATTTATAACAGCAGCTGTTACCAAAGTGCTTAACAGTAAGATCAAGGGCAGTAATTGAAGAAATAAATAATAACAAAATGTAATTAAAAGCATCAAAATTAAAACATAAAAACACGAAATAATGAAATACTAAATCTAATCACATGTCTGTGAATACAGTACAGGTGTGTTTTCAGGAGCAATTTAAAAACAAGAAGTGAACTGACTTTAATGTTGGGGGGCAGGTTGTTCCAGAGTTTAGGGCCCACGACTGAAAAAGCCTGATCTTCTCTGAGCTTCAACTTGGTTTTTGGTACAACCAAAAGTAGCTGGTCCGATGATCTCAGTGCCCGAGAAGTAATATATGGTTGGAGTTGGAATGAGAGTTATGCAGGTGCAAGGTCATTTATGCATTTAAAGGTCAGCAGGAGAATTATGAAATCAATTCTGATGCGTACAGGGAGCCAGTGAAGAGAGGACAGAACTGGTGAAATGTGCTCCAACCTATGGCTTCAGTTTTAAGATCATTTTAAGATCACTGAAACTTTTTTTTTAAATGTTGCCATCCATGCCTTAATACCATCAAGACATTTAAACAGAGTTAGTTCTTCATGATCAAAGTCAAAGTCAACTTTATTGTCAGAACTGCAATATGTACAGGACATACACAGGATTGAAATTGCGTTTCTCTCAGTCCCTCGGTGCAACAGTAACCATCTAAACACTAAACACTAAAACATTTAATAAACATAAGCATAAAATAGTAAAAGTGTAACACTGTCCTGAGTTTTTTCATAGTAGTATAAAAGTATGAAAATTTACACCAACACTGAAACACCAAACACCTAAAACACCAAACACCCAATGAACATAAGCATAAAATGAAATAATAAAAGTGTGTAAAGGATTATGAGGAGGTCAATATTAATACTGACCTCTTTACCTTAATTAATTTACTTATTCAGATTGAATAGTAATTTCACGGATTCTTTTCTTTTTCAGTTTACCCAATATATCTGTGATCTTTATGATGGATAAATAAACAAAGCCATTAAGTGACAATGGACATTGACTTAGTTTGGTATGCCAGGCGACACTACCATTTATTTAAAATAAATCAACTAAAATCAACACCATTACACTTGATTGACATGATTTCACTTTCTTTCAAATTAATACGTCAGCACACTTAAATTTAACACAACAGACTTCAATATTGGATGTTAACATATTTAGTCTGTGGGCTCTTCAGCTTAAAATAGTTTCCAGCTTAGATTGAGAGGGAAAAGAATAGGAGGAAAGATTTAAGAAGAATTGGGAGGTTAAGAGAGGAAGTTTATCTTGCATTTATGAAACCAGATGACACTCTTCCGTACGCGTCCAGCTAAGATATCATCACACCTCCAGCAAGCAAACAGCTGCTCCTTTACCTTAAGACGTCCGCCTTGGTTCTGGCAAAGAGCTGTGATCAGCTTTGGACTGACGAGTCGTCGGTCCCGCAAGTCCAAGCTGGACTCCAGACGTGTTTACCTTGTCGGTGTCGGTGATACTCGCTTTCGTCGGCAGAAGCCGTGGCAATCGTGGTTTTTTGGCTCAAGATAAATTATTCCAGGAAGGAATAACAAAGTTTTGAGCTTACGCTCATTCGAAGTGGACTCATAACAGCAAGTTATCAGTCCCAGCTGGATGACGAAGGTCGTTAGCTCTTGACCAAGCGTACCACAGCCCTTTGGGAAGGTTCACATCTCTTTCGAAGCTCCCAGCAAACTCTGAAGCGTTTCCGCCCAGTTAGAACTTAAAAAGAGACTTAGAGAGGAGTTCACTTGCCTTATCAGACCCAAGGTTACAGCCAGCAGCAGAGAGAGATTTGTTTAGGAAAAGACACAGCAAGCTGGAGCCCTTTCATGAAAAACAACGGATTACTGTCTTCTGACTTTCTAAACAAAACCGTCCGGTCTCTGTGACCCGAGACTTCACCTTTAACACAGCAGTGAACACAGTAATACTCTTACAGAATAACACAGCTTAAAAGCACACATCATGAAAATGACAAAAGTTATTCTTTTGATCACATCAGCCTAAAATCAAAGATAGAAATAGTCTCTTTTGGTGACTATATTTATCAGATTACAGCTAAATGAATGATCTTGTAGTAAATGTCTTGCTTTACTGAGAGGTCAGTAAAGGTCATCTCTGGAACAGTTCAAAAACCTTAGTTTGACCCTGGGTAGGTCCACTACATCTCCCCCCTTTTGGAAGCCATCGCCAGTCCTTGGGGATGGGGTCCAACACGAAAGGAAACCTTGAACTGTCTTTGATCTTGAAGTAATCCAGCAAGTGGAAGAGAAAAATCAAAAATTATAATCCCATAATGTTTTTGGAAATTCCATACTGTTCGGAGGTAATCCCATAGCGAAAAGCTTTTACTCCTTTGGAAAACAAAGTTTGTTAACTCTTGGAAAACAAAGTCTGTGATCCCTTGGAAAGCTGAGTCTGTTAACTCTTGGAAAACAAAGTCTGTGATCCTTTGGAAAACAAAGTCTTATAATCCACAGCGGTAATTCCACAACGATAATTCCATATCGATTAGAGTTGGCGATTGATCAGCAACAATTGTTTTCATAATCAGCATGTAGAGGGAATCCCTCGATTGACGCAGAGGAGGCGACCCTTGGATGAAGGTTGAAGACCAAGCGTTGGAGCTGCAGGTCCCCACATCGAAGGTTGTTGGCTGGTTGGTTTCCAGTCAGTGCCACTCTGGTTCTATGTGTCATGCAATTATGTGGTTTTTTAGGTGGGCCTATGATTGGCATTTTACATTAACTTACATTAACTTACATTACATTACATTAACTTACATTAACTTACATTAACTTTTACATTACTTTTATATTAAGTGATTTGATCTCCACTCATCATCTGGATCTGTTTTTGATCACGGAAACCTGGCAGAAACCTGGGGACAACAGCAGCTTCTCTGAACTCCTCCCACCTGGCTTCTCTTATCTGAGCGCTCCGCGTGGATCTGGAAGAGGGGGGGGCCTGGCTGCAGTTTTCAATGAGGCGTTCAGGTACCGATTGTTGCCTCAGAAAAACTACTCCAGTTTTGAAAGCATGATTTTTGTGCTGGAATCTGCAAAACCTATTTTGTGTGGCCTCTTTTATCGGTCTCCTCAATACAACAAAAACTTTCTCAGTGAGTTTTCAGAACTACTGGCTGACCTAATGCCAAAGTTTGACTCTTGGCTTTTCTGTGGGGACTTCAACGTGCACACCTGCTGCCCAAGTAATCAGCTTGGATGTGAGTTTCAGGACCTCCTGGACTCTTTCAACCTGTCACAGTTGGTCTCGGGGGCCACACACAGTCAGGGTCATACACTCGATTTAATTATCTCCCACGGCCTTCAAATACCTACTGTGGAGATCCTGGACACCTGTATCTCAGACCATTTTCCCATATTATTCGAATTTTTCACCTCTCCTGCACCGAAAGCTATTCTCCCAGCACGTTTCTGTCGCTCTATCACCCCATCCACTCCAAGTGAGTTCACTGATGCCTTTAAGAGCACTGAATTCTGCTCTGCTGTCAGCCTGGACCCATCTCTACATCCTGAGGACTTCATCAGCTCCTTCCATCACACCTGCACAACGATCTTGGACTCCATCGCTCCTCTCAAACAGGCATCTTCAAAGAACAAACCTTCACCATGGCTCAACGAAACGACGCGAGCTCTTCGACAACGTTGCAGAAAAGCAGAACGAAAATGGAAGCGCGACCGGCTTCATGTATCTCAAGGAATACTGAGAGACTGTCTCTGTGAGTATCATAATGCTGTGAAACAGGCCAAATCACAGTACCTCTCCAATTTAATCTCCACCAGCTCCAACCGGCCGCGGACGCTTTTCAGCACACTCCAGTCTGTCATCAACCCATCTGTCAATGTTCTGAAAACTGCCACACAGTCTACCTGCGATGACTTTCAGAGCTATTTTGTCAACAAAATAGACTCTATCAGGCAGAACATTGTCAGTTCATCCAACACCATCCAGTCTTGTGCGTCTGCAATAACCACAGCTGTTTTTGACCAATTTGACCTGGTTTCACTCCCTCACCTCACCAAGGTGGTTCAGCAGATGAAACCAACTAACTGTTCTCTGGACATCATTCCCTCTAAAATGTTCAAACAGTCCTTTGATGTAATTGGTCCTTGTGTTTTGTCATTTATTAACAGCTGTCTATCTTCAGGTTTTGTGCCATCTGCTTTCAAACATGCTGTGGTCAGGCCTCTTCTCAAAAAACCAGGCCTAGATCCTACAGCTCTCTCTAATTTCAGACCAGTTTCACATCTGTCATTTCTATCAAAGGTCCTAGAAAAGATTGTTTTTATTCAACTTCAATCTTTTCTAGAACTCAACAACCTGTTTGAAAAATTTCAGTCAGGTTTTCGAGCTCGTCACAGCACTGAATCTGCACTGCTCAAAGTACAGAATGACATTCTTCTGTCTCTGGATGCAAAAAACCCTGCTCTGCTGGTGATGTTAGACCTCTCAGCAGCTTTTGACACCGTCGACCATCAGGTACTAATCAACCGCTTGTCTCAGCAGGTTGGCCTCCAGGGAGCTGTGCTTGAGTGGTTCAAATCTTACCTGTCTGGGAGAACTTTTTCTGTCATGATAGGCGATCTGTCCTCCTCTTCATCAACCCCTCTGACCTCTGGCGTACCACAGGGATCTATTCTAGGGCCAGTCCTTTTCTCTCTTTACATGCTGCCATTAGGATCAATCATTGCACGTCATAACCTGTCTTTTCACATGTATGCAGACGATTTACAAATCTATCTGCCAGTCACTCCCAACCCCTCACCCAGTTCAAACACTCTTGTCAACTGCTTAAATGTAAATGACATTAAGCACTGGCTCTCTCAAAACTTCCTCCACCTAAACACAGATAAAACTGAATGCATTTTATTTAGTGCTCCTGGTGACACCAACAACATCCTTCCCAGTCCCAGTGTTGGTTTTCCCCTCCCCCACTTCAACCCGGTGGTCAGAAATCTTGGAGTGCAGCTTGACTCCAACTTAAAGTTTGATAAACAGATCAGTTCTGTTGTCAAGACCAGCTTCTTTCAGCTCCGACTGCTCTCCAAAGTCAAGTCATTTCTCAGCCGTGGTGATCTGGAGAAGGCCATCCATGCCTTTGTGACCTCCAGACTTGACTATTGTAATGCTTTGTATGTTGGTATTAATCAATCCTCCATCTCCCGTTTACAGCTTGTACAGAACTCTGCCGCGCGCTTTTTGACCAACACACGAAAATATGAACACATCACTCCTGTCCTGTCCTCTCTACACTGGCTCCCGGTTCAGTTCAGGATACAGTTCAAGCTGCTCCTGTTTGTTTTCAAAGCTCTGAATGGACTTGCACCTCTGTACATCTCAGAACTTTTGAAAGCCCATCAGCCCGGCAGAGACTTTACGATCTGCCAGTCAACACCTGCTGGAGGTGCCTCGCTCAAGGTACAAACAATGGGGAGACCGGTCATTTTCTGTTGCCGGCCCTAAAGCCTGGAACAGTCTCCCCCTTGAGCTGCGTGCCACCTCTGATCTGACTCTGTTCAAAACCAGACTGAAGACCCACTTGTTCAAAAAAGCTTTCAGTGTGTAACTTTTATTACTTTTGGTATTTTAATATGTAGCATTTTTTTTATTTCCATTGCCTTTTTATTTCCACTTGTTCAAAAAAGCTTTCAGTGTGTACCGGTAACTTTTATTACTTGTGTTATTTTAGTGTTATTTTAGTATGTAGCATTTTTTATTTCCATTGCCTTCTTTTACTGCTGTTGTTTCCTATTCTATTTTCACTGATTTATTATTCCAGTTTATTCATCTTTTTATCCTGTCAAGCACCTTGGTCAATGCAAGGCATTGTAGGAAGGTGCTATACAAATAAAGTTTATTATTATTATTATTATTATTATACTGTATATATTCAAATATAATCTGTCTGTGATTTATGGCTGAATCAAGCAGTGGTGGAGAAAGTACTCAATCACTGTACTTAAGGTAAAAGTACAAATACAGTCAAAAATGTACTCTAGTAAAAGTAGAAGTATCATATTAATGGTTTTACTTAAGTAAAAGTAAATAAGTACTGTACTTGAAAGTATTTGCTGAATGTATTGCCTAATGGAATGGTCTACAATATCATTACGTATTCCTACTGTATGTATATTTTCTGTAATACATTAATAGTGTTGAGCCATTTAAAAAAAACAATGCTGCAGATAATACATGTTTTTAGAGAGACAGCAGGCGCAATTCGTGGCAGTGGCAGCTGCCGCGACCTGCCACCGGAAGTGCCGCGACTGCCACCGGAAGTGCCGCGAAGGCTGCCGCGAAGACTGCCACGGCCACCGGGGCTGCCACGAAGGCTGCCACGGCCACCGGGGCTGCCGCGAAGACTGCCACGGCCACCGGGGCTGCCGCGAAGACTGCCACGAAGGCTGCCACGGCCGCGAAGGTTGCCACGGCCACCGAATCTCAAAGTGCCACGAAGGTTGCCACAGGGTGCCACCGGAACTGTCTTCCACAGACCACAAGGTGCCACTAGCTGTCACAGACTTTGTCAGATCATCTTCCACAGCAATTTTGTGCAAAACTATTGCCGTTTTGTGTAAAAAAAATAAAAAATAAAATAATTAATTAATTAATAAATAAATAAATAAATGCTTCATCTTTATTGTATGTCCTTCAAAAATGACCTTCTGACGATGATGATTATATTATTTAATAAACACAGAACAACCTGTAATAGTGCATTTAGGAAACATGTCTAAAATAGTGCTTTGTGTGTAGGATGACTAAAAAAATACATATTTCTTTTTTTAAATTACAGTTAAAATTACTTATTATTGGTGTGCCACAGACTGCCACCAGATGCCACCACTACTGTCACCTGCCACGTCACCTGCCACCACTACTGGCACCTGCCACGTCACCTGCCACCACTACTGTCACCTGCCACGTCACGTGCCACCACTACTGGCACCTGCCACGTCACGTGCCACCACTACTCTCACCTGCCACTGATCATAGGTGTCATTCCCATGCCACAAGATGGCCAGAGTGTTGCAGAGCTGCCACGGGTGCTGCCAGTTTTGGGGGATGCCGTTGCAACATTTTGTAAGACGTGCTACTTATATTGCCTGTAATAATATATTTATTTGGCACATTAACCATGTGAGACATTTAATATTTTTTCGTAAAAGTACTACATGTATGGCAGCTAACATAGATTATAGTTAATTTCATTACATAAATTAATTTTTTTCTGTAAACATAAAACTTATACAGTAATTATTAGTTTCTGTTTACACATTTTACATAGTAATAACACTGCATTGTAAAAGAAGTGTTCATCTTTTAGTTCACACTGTTGTGTATTTTTCTTGATTTAATTTTTAGTTTTTTTCTTTGAGTCCCAGTTGCTCCAGACCATCATGGGGAACAAAGAGGTGGAAAAGCAATTTCTTTATGTTAGTTTCAGTTAAGTTTTTGTTGTGTTCTCCCCTACATTTCTATGTGTTTTGGGGGCTGATCAGCTATTATTTAAGTTTCCATTTGTGTCCTTTATGTAAGTCTGTATGTTTGTGTTCTCAGTCTGAATAAAGTATTGTTACCCTGACCTCTTGAAATTTGCCCCATTTTGTGACTTCTTTATGTACCCAAAATTGTGTATTGAGGTTAAGTAACAAAATATTATATTTGAAACCAAACCTGTGCCTGACTGTCCTTTTACTGCATGGTCCATCACACTGTGCACATCCCTCCTCGCTCTATTTCAGATAGAAATAGGCTCCAGCAATAAAAACAAACAGTGAATTTGGTTGCAATGTCTTTATTTACAAAGGCTTGTGAATTCTTCCTCCGTCTGTTAGCATGTTAGCTCTTGCTCCTCCGGTCCAGCTCGGCTGTTTTCTGCCGTCTGGTGACACCATCCATCCGTCTCTGCTCAGGTCTGCCCAACAATGAGGTCTGTAGTAATTTTCCACTGAAGCTACTCTCCCCCCTCCCTCCTGTAAACCTCCTGTAAATTTCCGCTGTCCTCCGGTGAGTTTCGGTTCGGTACCGTATTTTCTGGTGTAAAGGCGCATAAACCACGTAACTAGAACAATGCCTTTCAATGGGAGGGTGTTCGTAACCCCGGAACATCGTAAGTCGAGGCCGTCGTAAGTCGAGGACTACCTGTATTTGTTTACTTTCAGGGAGTCTTTACAGTGTGGGAGGAATCTCCTGAAATGAAGGCAACCTCTAGAGGGCATCAAAGACAAATCTTCCTCTTCAAAGAATGCATTGTACTGTGTAAGCTGAAGAAAGACACCAACTTGAATCGTGATACATACAGCTTCAAGAACAAGATGAAGGTAAACTTTATTTAATCTGGTATAAATTACAGTAATGTACTCATGCATTTATTATTATAATTATTATAATTTCATTCTATAATGTGTCCAGCTGAATGATGTGGAAATAAAGGAGACTGCGGGTGGAGAGGACAGGTCTTGGGGCTTGTGGCATGAGCACCGAGGCTCTGTTCGGAGGTACACGATCCAGGCCTACTCTGCTCTTGTTAAAGTCTCCTGGCTGAAAGACCTGAAGGAGCAGCAGCAACGCTCCAGCCTGCTCACTACCAGTGAGTCTTCATCATGGCTACTGCAACAATTTTACTTTATTTTTGATACAGAGTCTCAAAGCAACTGTACTGAATAGACTGATCATCTTAAATTTCTTATTCAAGCTTGTGTTTTGTAATAGAACCTCCAGTGTTCGACTTGCTGCTGTGTGACTGTACAACGCAGATCGGACAGACAATCAAACTGAGCTGCAGAGTGTCAGGATCACCAAAACCTGCCATCAGCTGGATTAAAGGTTTGAATTTTGAACTTTATATTAAAATATATGGACTCAAATGCACTAGACTCTGCAGATGTATTTTTCAGATGTGCAAACATCCAGGAAATGGCCATCCTTCTCCTGCAACATACGGTACTTCCACACATTTATAGTTTAATTTAATGAGTAAAAATTTGATGATTACCCCTTAGATGGTCTTGCCCTCGAGGATGACCCACATCACATCATCGCAGCCAACCGGTCAGGAACATGCAGCCTTGTCCTGGACTGCCTCACCTCTGAAGACTCGGGCCAGTACACGTGCTATGCCACCAGCTCCATGGGCAGAGCTGGAACTTTGGCAAAGGTGTTGGTTCAGGGTGAGTGTCGGATAAAAAATATCCTCTAATTTTCTCGCTTACTCAAAGGAGTTACATTCAATGACATAAGATATATATAAAAAAAAAGGATTTTTAATCGGTTTTACTTGCAAGAACAGATTTTACAATAGGTTACATATACAGAAAGTATAAACATGAAGCCCAGTCACGATAATCTGCCTCGGGCAGTGTGCAGGGCTTGTTCCCTTTCAGTCATGTTCTCTCGGTGCAACATACTTGCTATGGGAATTGCGCCCCTGCGCGATTACCTGAAGGAATATACTCACGCCTTCACGGCTAAGGGCATCACCGCCGCGCCAGAGGCCCCGCCCTCTAGTTACTTAAGCGGCGTGCGCCCCTCCATCTTCCTCTTTTTTGCCCTTCACCTCGCTTAAACCTGAACTACTTCTTCGCGGGACTTCTCTGGTGCTTTCATCGCTCATTCGAGGTGAGCTCGCTCCCTACACAGAGAGCACAGAGAATTATTTCCTGCGTACTGCTGGACTAGCAAGCCTAGTCCAGCATTTTTCCACCTAACCCCAAAGTTTTTCTCTCCTCTCTCTACAGATTGCTTCGCGACGGCGCTAACTACGCCATTAAAAAAAAAGGAGGCTGCCTCGCTACGTCAAGCTAGCGGGCTGGCCAGCGAAAGCAACACGACGGAGGAGACATCTCAAGAAAGAAGAAAAAGAATTCTGGAAGGACTCGCTCGCCTCGTCTCGGACAGAATGGCTCCGGAGAAGGGAAAGCGGAAAGCGAAACTTCCAAGGAAGACCACCGCGGCGGCGAGCCCCACCTCGCATGCCTGCCCAAGTGGCTGTAGTTTTTATCTCGCTGCGACGGACACCCACGAGGCCTGTCCTGTTTGCTTGGGAATGCTTCATGCAAAAACTACGCTGGACGCACCTGACTTTTGCCCACACTGCAGCATCATGATGGATGCGGTGCTTCGGCATCGGGTCGACCTTGTCGCCAAAGCCATGGGGACCTCGGCCACGTCTGCGGACGCAGACACCACGGAGCCTCTCACCCCCACACCAGAGTTGGAGACTATGGCTCTACACGACAGCACGCGGGTCAAATGGGGTGACACCCACGACGCGTTGCCCAACATGGAGGACCTGACTGTCAAATTCGACACCCGGGGTATGATGAACGACGACGAGTTATCGATCTCGGCCTCGGGTGAATTTTCAATGGAGGAGACGGACGTAGAGGTGGAGGATCAGGGTGACGCACTCGCCCAGACCCCCCTACCCACGCTCCCGGATACGGACTCTTCCATCCCTGCTCTGTTCGAAATGTGCCACAGAGCAGCGGACGCACTACAAGTGCCTTGGCCCGAACCCCTTCCTCGCCAACAGGTTATGAGGCTAGCAGGAAATTACTTTTATTCAAACAGCAGGCTGCCACGAGGCAGAGGATGCCTGTGTTCCCAGACTTCCTCACGGAACTAACACGCACCTGGACTCACCCACGAGCCGCTATGCTTCTACCCCTCTCACAATTTCTCGACGTGGACGGGATGGACGAGGAGGGTTTAGCTAACGTGCCTCAAATCAAGGACACTCTGGCGTCTCACCTGGCTCCAAACTCTTCAGGATCAAAACCAACTCTCCCCAGCAGGGCCTGCCGGGCCTCGGCGTCTCTCCTCGAGAAATGCTACAGGGCTCAGGGACTTGCGGCGCGTGCCATGAACGCGTCCGCGCTGATGCAAGCCTACCTGGCAGAAAAGCTGCTGCAGCTTCAAGTGGCAACGGACAAGCAGGCGGCTGCGCCAAATTGCTGGAGGAAGCCCGCAGAACAACTGACTTCGTGCTCCGAATGATGGGGACTGCTACGGTTGCTCAGGGCAAAGGGATGGCGGAGATGGTCATTGCGACCCGCCATCTCTGGATGACACTGACAGACTTACCCGAGGGACAAAAGGTAACTTTTCTCCATCACTCGATACAGCCAGAAGGGCTGTTTGGAAAAGCTTTGGAACGGATTCAGATGAAACTGGACCAAAGACGCAAACAGGCAGAGGCTCTCCGGGTGGGGATCCCCTGTAGAAGCTTCGCCCCCCCCAAGAGAAAATGCGGGGGGAAGACCTGCCCAGTCCAGGCACCACTCGACGATGCATGCCCCATCGCAAAAGCGGCCAGCATACGAGGAGGAGCCCAGGCAGAGACCCCCTTCGGGCCCTCCTCGTAACGAGCACGCCTAGAACAAGAACAGGTTTGTCCCTCGCCAAATGCCCAAACACAGGGCCTCTTCGGCGAGTCGCGACGACAGACAGAAACGGGCCTGATGAACCAGGCTCACGTTTTCATATTACATGGTCACCCGCCCACGCGGTAACGGGAATGATCCGCCTAAACTCAGACTTGATTTGTAACATAGTACAAAAAGCTGGTTTGTTTTCAGCATGCACCAATCATGCCCTCTCTGCTGTGAGTGACTTAAAATCATATACGTCATGTCACGTAAGCACAAATAAAATCATGAAAAAGCAATTCTCTGTTTTACTGACTCAAAAAAACAACAAAAAAACAACAACACACAACTTCAGCAAAGCAGGTCCTTCTGACCCGCATGCCGTCATAAAGGGAGTTTTTTTTCTCCCCCCCTCCCTCACGGCCCACGGGGTGTTAGAATATTTAATAAGCCTCGACAGATTGCCTCTGTTTTATCTGCGGTGAGCAGACACAGTGGCGTCTGTAAACACCCTCCTTGCCCCCTACAGAGGCAGGTGATGAGGGTCACGTGTTTAGGCCCTCGTCCCATTTTCAAAGGCGAGACAGCCAATACACCAAACAGACGGGCACGTAACATGGCCGCAGCTCAAGGAGCCGAGTCGACAACGTCTCTCGACTGGGGGGCTGCTTCAGGCGCCCTCATACAGCTTAAAGCTTCACACCTTCACGGAAGCTGTGTTCATCTGGCTGCAGACAAAAACAAGTCTGAACGTAATCAGATTCCTCTTCCTGTTGTTCGAGGGGAACTGCACTCCTTATCACCAAGACTGAAAGGAACACTCCCACGCTTTTGTATGGTGGATGCTCCTTTGTTATTAACAAGAGACACGCAAAACCCATGCAGCAGTCAGGCAGCATGTGACCTGCCTCTACGTGCTGATCCAAAACTGTCTTTAGGATTAATTCGGGATTCGGTAAGTTTGCCTGGCACCAGAGCTTCATCGAAGCCAAGGGCCAATGGTCGAGGCCACTCCACTAGGAGGACTGGAGTAAGGAGGTCTGCTCGCCTACGTGGTCTGCAGCCCCATAATTTGGAGGAGGATAAGAATAATTCTCCTCCAAAACTGTCTAATGGAGATGACAGGTTGTACCCGTCCTCAATTATCCCTGAGCAGGACAACTCAGGGACAAGCTGCCTCCTCTCGAACCTGGTGGACAACCAGGGGCTGTTAGCCTCTGGTTCACCAGAGGAGGCGCTGCGGACACTCAGGCCAAAAACTGCCAGAAGTCTCAGTTTGTTGGCTGAAAGAAACAGGCTGATGGCGACAGGCCT
>JBBPBX010011518.1:37661-55786 GCA_038048925.1 Garcialebias charrua | reverse complement strand
TTCTCATAATGCACTCATGTTTTACAGAAAACGCAATGCACATAGTTCAGTGTATTTGTACGTGGATACGTGACATCACAGAATGAATACACTTTGTCACATAAGTTCCAGGGTACCAGGCCCACCGGGATGGTTCCATTGTTGAGAACACAGAGTCCCAAAACGCTTGGCGGCAGATGTGTCGTGATCAGTTCAGGCAGTTTGATGGGCGTCTGGGGTAGAGGCATGACATTTGAAGTGACGCTGCAATTTGTCATGAAGTTGTATCCCATAGTCACCATGCTTGATTGTCTCTGTAGGTCTGTGTGCATACCCTTCACTTCATCAGACAGTGGTTTCGTGTAGTCTCGTCTTGCCCAGCTGCCTGTTCCTGGGTGGGTGCTTAGTCCATACAGGCACGCTTGTTGGTCTGTGGGCACAGTAGCAGGTTGCAAACCTGAATTGTGGGTGGCATAAGGTAGATGAGCACAGACGTAGCAGTTGGTAGTATTCCCTTCATAAGCTATTTTGTTCATCAGTTGCCACCATAGATTGGTGCTGTAGTCATGGAGGTGTTCAGATCTCAGCAGATTAGTGATATCCCACTTCTGACACCAGCCATTCACTATGTAACATGCTCTTGTCCTAACAGAGTGCAGAGTGATTCTCATATACAAACCATAAGCATTAAGCTGTGCGCTTTTAGTTTCCCACATCTGTTTTTCCTGTCTAGGTGCAGCTTTCTGCATGTCTAGGACTGTTTTATTTATCATGTCATCATTGTTTGAGCTCATCAGGATGGAGTTTAACAAACCAGCATCAGAAGGTCCTAAAGACCACAATGTGTTAGGTAAATGTTTCAGGTCAGTTTCATCACGTTCTGAGAGAAAACTCATGTCTAATTGTAATTGGCTCAGAGGCATTTCATCCTCCTTCTTTGTCAGCACATTACCTGCTTCCTGCATCAAAAAGGAAACAGCTGTTAGATTGTCAGTTGAACCCAGGTCATGTGAGCAGTAAACATCGATCAGGCTTTGATTTGCATAAATCTGAGTTTTGTCCAATCTTGTGGCTCTCATTCCGTCCTTGACGGGAATGATTGCAATGGCCAGTTTTGTCAGTAAATCTCTGCCCAGTAAATTTACGGGACAGTCAGGTGATATTACAATATTTGCTGAAATGCAAGAACCAGTTTCTTCATCTGTGAAGTACACCGGTTTGGAAATGCTTTGTCTATTGGTCAGGCCATCTGCTGATTTTACCCAGATGGAGTTTTGTGATGGTTTCAGACCAGGAACACTGGTTTTTAAAACTGTTTTACATGCACCTGTATCGCAAAGAAAATCCACATAAACTGAGTTGACTTTAAGCGTTATATAAGGTCTTTCTTTCAAAGGATTCAATAAATCCAAAGCTGAACAAATATTCACAACTTCCTGTTCTTCGACAGAGCTGGAGTTGGGAGTGTTATCAACTAGCCATGCATTATAACCGTCCCTGTTATCGGAGCGGTTTCTTGTCATAGGAAATGCTTCTCTGTGAGCAAATTCTCCTCTGTTTGGATGATCTAAATCTTTCTGGCAGTCACGTTTTTCATGTCCGAACTCGCCACACCTCCAGCAGGTGGCAGGACGATATTGTCGGGGACGGTCATACTGTGGTATGTATCTGTTAAAACCATGGCCTCTTGGTCTCATGTGTCTCCTTCTGTTGCTGTTAGTCATAGGAGCATTGTAATATATTTCTGAGTCTGGGTCATTACTGTAAAACACATTTGTTTTGTTGTCAGGGTTATCTCCTGTTTTCTTTTTCAGCACTTTCTCAGCATGACGTGCCCATTGCATAAAAACCTCAACAGTACAAGTGTCCAGTTCTACAAAGTGTTTCTTTATCCAACCTGAAATGTTTGGAGTACAAGATTGTAGCAGACCGTTCTTCAGCTGTTGCTGATAAGCTGAGGTTGGCTCGTCAGTGTAATCGATACCACTATAAATTTTGAAATCCTTTTCATATCTTATTTTAAAATCATCGACATCTTCCCCTTGTTTTTGTTTGATTGCAGAGAGTGCAGCATAATCAGCTTTTCGTTTGAAAACGGTGCGAACTCTACCACAAAGAGCATCCCACTGTTGCTTGTAACGTCCAGTTAGGTGGTTTGGGGTTGTTACATCATAGGGGAGGGGGGCCCCATCATTCCCCCTGCCAGTGTAGTCACCACGCACTCGGGCCCAATGTTTTCCCAAAGACGACTGAGCTGCTTCACCGGTCTCATGACCATTAAGGCAATAGGAATGTATAATACCCTCCATATCCGTGATCCACATTTCAGGATCCTCTAAGTGACTGCTAATCCCTTTAACAGCTTTTCTAGCCTCTTCGAGGGTCCACGGCCTAAAAACTAAAGCATGTTGCGGGTTGCCTTTTATATCTGCAGCTGGATTCATGACTTGTATCAGAGGGAAAGCGTTCGAAGAGGAGCAAGGAGGTTGTGAAGTGGAGGACTGCATTTTTGACATTTGTTTTTGTTGGAGTCTGGCCTCCGTAGATGTTTTTATCTCTTCACGCCTAATTAGTGATTCATACAGCCATATTTTAGCAATTGCCAATTGGTGTTCTATTTTTTCTTTCTTCTTGCCTTTGTTTAGAATAATTTGGTTCTTCAGTACAGAAACGAGTGTTTTCCAGGTGTCTGCTTTAAGGTTGGGTTCTATCTTATATTTTGCCATCCATTCTTTGACATATTTAACTGATTCTGGATGTTTTTGGCTCATGAATCTTAAATCTTTTGTGTTTGTTTCTGCTCCTGTAGGAGATTTTTTACTTCTATTATTTCCCATGACTGTTAGATATTTTAGTTATATAATGTACAAGTGTGAAGTTTTTATTTTGTATTCGAGTTTCTAAAACTTAAATTATCATCTAAAAAGGTAAATTAATCTGCAAATTTTGTAGTATCGATGTTTATGTTTAAGTTTATGGGTTATAATTTACTAAGACACAGTATGCTGTAATGACCTATTTTAGTTGTTAACTTTGGTGAAGGCTACTTGTTATGTGTTCTATGGGCACAGCCAGACTCATCTCCCCGTTCCATAGACCCCTGTCTTCTCAGGCTGCTTTGAGAAGAAAAAATAAATAAAAATAGCAATGTAAATATTAAAAGCCAGGTTCAAAAATAATCATATGACAGCCAGTTCTATTTTGAGACATAGCATTTATCTTTAAACGATCCTGATTTGCACAATGGAAATAACTCCTAAAAGGAAAACAGCTCTTAAAATCTAATTTTAAACTTAATTTGACCTATTTATATTGCTTAATTAAACCACTAAGATAGAAAGCTTTAATTTCTATTTGATCCTGCAGTACCTTCTTTTGGAAAACAGCTCTTAAAATCTAAAAAAAAAAATTTAAACTTAATTTGACCTATTTATATTGCTTAATTATGTAGGGATACAGCACTCTCATGTCCGTATGAGATACACCTCTCCGCATCTCTCTGAACACTCTTAAGTGTTACACTTCCTTGAACTTCTCAAGGAAACAAGGGACACTACTTTTTGTTGCAATTATCTTGAATTGATGGACACCAATTAATCAGATTGAACTTTCTTTTTAATGTGTGTTAATTCAGGATTGATCAAACGCTATTTATCCCTCTGTTACTTGCATGAGTTGTGACCCTTCTGCTAGTTTTATTTCTGCAAAGCAAGCAGGCTTTGTGTCTAAGGCAGGAGTCAGGGTAAAAACCTGTTCACTTCCTTCTCTTGTTTTGTCTAGCAGCTAGACTCAACAGGCCAGTGGCCATCTGGTCACTTTGTAAACAGTTTTCCTGTTGTCCGTCAAGAGACTTTCGACCAATAGTCACTGAGGAGGTGGAAAGACCCCACCTCCCCTATAAATGGACTCTTCCGCATTTGGACTTTAGTGCTTGGGGAAGAACTTCTAACAACTAGTTTTCCTCCTCTGGAAAAAGCTGGAACGTTCCGGTCATTGTGTCAACTAGGCCCACGTTTCAGCTGGAGTCACGGCAAAGCCTTGCGGTGCTCCACTCACTCACTTCTGAAAGAATTTGTTTTCCGAAGTTTTACTTTGAAAATCAGTCAGCGCGCTTGACCGTTGTTTCCTGCCGAGGGAGGCGAGTTTCCTCGTATCGTGGGTCAGCCATACACGCTGAAGTTCCAACTGGACGGCCGGTGGACAAAATCATCCACGTGTGTCCAGATACTTCTCAACTCTCCTCTACAAGAGACGAGCCTTCCACAAGGTAAAGAGTCGTGGTGTCTGAGCGTGCGGGAGCCCAGTTTCTGCTCGGGCGGGAATTGCGGTGTCACCCAGTCTGGTTCAAAGTAAATCAACTTCGGTTAACTTGGCTTTCAATTATTTTTTCTTTCAACTCTTCTTCCTCCTTTTTCTTATCACAGTGAAACTCTAAGTAATGTGCCAACAGAAAGGTCCAACTGTCTGTTTGTTTTTAATTTGAATTCTTGTCAAAGTAGTTAGAATCAGAGCTAATATCGATACCAATGTTTAATGTAATTTTGTGATAGTTTTCAATAAAAGGTCTATTTTCTGGTAGACCAACATAAATTGAGGTCTAAGTGTGCAATTACATTTCTGACTAATCACATCGTTAGATTTATTGATTTAATCTGAAAAAGTTGAGACCCCGTTTAACTGATGGTAAGTTTGGAACAGTCTAAAACCTGCTCAAATTTATCATCTAATCTATAGGTAAGTCAGTAAACTAACCTCGTTTGTGTTTAATTACACAAACGGCTTATAGATTCCTTTACATATTGGTGGCCCCGTATGGTCTTCTGAAAGATTAAATTGATTAAATTGTTTTTGTAGCCTAAGTGCTCATAACGTGTTGGCTTAGTTTACATCCTGGTTTGGGCTTATAATAGTTCTGGCTGGTGAGTGTTTCAGAGATTGCTAATTGTGGCATTGTCTGGTGCGTTTCCCGTTAGAATTATCTTTTCTTTCACATTTCAACGTCTGTTTGAGGCTGCTGAGTGATAAATGTTTTGTCTGCGCTATGAAACGTGCATAACGTGTCGCTGAGCTGCATGCATTTTTCGTGTGACCGCCGCGTCACGACTCTGCTTCATTTTATTACATGTGCGGGTTTCTGTTGAAAAGCTGTTCACACATTATTATGCTGCTCCATTTTACCTAATCTGTTACAACGTTTTTGCTTGAGTTTCGGGCGAGTCCAGCTCAGTTTTGTTTGGACCGGGTTGCGGTTCTGAGTGACGTAAAGTCCTTTGTTGTACACAGTTAGCGTACTGCCTTCTCTGGAGGGCGTGGGGGTTAGCCTGAATGTGTGTGGCTCGTTAGCAGAATTTTCTGTGGTGTAATAGTCGTTTATTTTGTGAAAGAGTGTCCTGGTTCTGGATCGAGCTAACGCTAGCGGTACCAAAGCAGGATGGCTGCTTAAAACGCTGTGATTGGTCCATTGTGTGTTGTGTTCAAAGACGTTGGTTTTGTGAGACTGCTGGTTGTCAAGATTCATTTTGCACACATTTCTGACAGTTTTCTGTGTTCTTCGTTTCTATGCACGTAATATCGTCGAAGACTGGCTTAACCGCGGTGTTTTGCGATATTTATAAGTGTTTTAGAACGTTAAAAAGTCCGTTCCTCGCTGAAGTTCAAAAGACCGCAGGTCCGTGAACACACCGCTCGAACGGCACGTCACACGTGAAGTGACGTTCGGTTAAGAAGACTCCATTACCCAGAAACCTTTGGATCTGGAACTACATGTCTGTCTTCGCTGTGATTGGTCGATTACGCTGTTAAGTGCTGACGCTTGCGCAGTGGGTGAAGTCCCACTCCACGTCTCCTTTCACTCAGCGCTTGTCCCAGACAAGTTTCAGGCTTGTTTGTCCATTAATTTCATAGAAAAGACTGCTTCATCGCGGTGTTTTTGAGATGTTAGTGGATGTATGAGAAGGTTTTCAGAATACTGCCGATCGCCATGTGACCAGGTCACGTGACACCGGTAGCTGCGACTTCTTTGAAGGACCGACCTCTCTCTTTTTAAACGCAGTTTAAAATGTTTCACAGTCCAACCGATTTTCCTCACATAATTTCATTTTTGTGAGTTTGGGGTGCTGGAATTCTGTCACGTCAGGGTTCTGGGCTTTCTGATTGCTGCTTTTGATCCGTTGTTAGACGTCTGAATGTGAGCAGCTCACAGCTGCACTCACAGGCGACAACAGCGCCTCTATAGCGGTCAGAGAGAGAAATTGCAGTCGCTGTGAAAACTTTTCCAGCCTGCTCACCCCACCTGCTGGTTACACATGAGACGCAGTCTCACTGTAATTTGTACACTGTTGAACGGGTCCCTGTTTTTAAACGAGGATCAATTTGACATTTTTGTACTTACAGCATAATTTCTTTTGATTTTCGCAGAAAATCAAACATTGTGCGGAACAGTACCACAGAATTCAGTCAGACATCTCTGCTCTTTGATAAAACTTGACACTTTTTATCTTAGATTCTGTGCAAAACACTGTCTGTCACACGTTATTTTAGACTGCATGTTTAAAATAACACATATGAGGCATCTTTTGTCTTGATTTTCACAAAAATCACACAAAAACAGCCAACTTTGTTTGACCTTGTCACAGGTCAACAACTTAATAAAAATCATTGATTTTTATTTGTTTTAACATCATTTTACAGAAACACCTTGCATTTGAATCAGATCACTTTTATGTGCGTTGGTGTGATTAAAACAGCGATCAGATTGGGTTGGTGAGTAACTGTTGTTTTGTTGAACACAGTGAAAAACACACCTGGAGGCTGGTTGGTTTTGTTTACTCAGGGCTACATTAAAGGTGATGATTTATACGCACACTGCAAAATAAGAACCATTTTACTTGATTATTCATAGATAATCAGTACAAACATGGACAGTCTAACGACAACATCAACTGCAGGGGGGACTACTTCATCTTTTGATAGGTACCTTGCTGCAAAGCACGTCCTTCAAGAATCAGGTGAACATCCCCTGGTGTTTTACGACAGGCTCCTCTCTGCTTACACCAAGGACATTACTGTCCCTGGAGTTGAGGAAGACGAACAGTTTAAAAGTCTTTTTACTTTTAATCTGATCCCTTTTCTACTGAAAAATGTTCGCTTCCATACTAATTGCAAAGTGAATACCATGGCAGAAATTAAACAATGCGCTGTGGAATTTTTTGACATACTCAAACAACGGCAAACACCCTCAGTGGTGTGTCCAGGTCAAAAGGTCACATCCCACTCACAGAAAATAGAAGAGGTCCCCTCTTCCACAGACTGCGTAAGTACACATGTTTTTCATGAAAACAAACAACAGTATGTTTCCTGCTGGAACAATGACTCTGACAGGTTCACAAAGAGTACTACTCCGCTGTCACCTCAGGTTGAAAACCCTGAGATGAGCAATGAACCACAAAAGGCAGGTGTTCGCTCTCTAGATGAACCCAGATGGTTCGGATCGAACCAAAAGAGTTCTCTCATGGGTCTCACAGTGGGTGAAGTTCGTAGGCGGTTGCATGAGCACCGTGAACCATTGATCTATGCTCAGACCCAACATGTAACCCCGAGTCTCACTGTGGGTGAAGCTCGAAGGAGGTTGCATGGGTACCGTGAAGCGTTGAAAAATGATCAGTCCCAACAAGTAACCCCGAGAAGCGACCCTCCTGCCCCTGCACCTCGAGCTGCACAGTTCGAAACGTGCCAAGAGTCACACAAGCTCCAGATTATGGAAATGACGCCTCCGCGCACGGACGTGACTGAGGTTGTGAGTTGTTTGTCAAATGATTTGAATGTTACAGTGGTTGACCATGCTGACACAACGTGTGACGTTGTCCTTGACGATAACACAAACAATGTTGTTCAACCTGGTGCAGCGACACGCTGCACTACCTTTTGCCATGACTCAGTGTACACAGTTGACAATAACAACGTCAACAGTGACAAGGATGCTAACAGCAAACATCTTGCTGATGACCAGCGTCCTGAAGGTCAAGATGCCGACAGCAAACACATTGCTGAAAATCAACATCCTGAAGATCATGAGACAGACAGCCATCATGATACTGACAGCGACGATGGTTACACAGACAGAGTCACACGTACACAGAAACGTGTGAAAAAACCTAAACGGTTCCTGTGTAGCTTTATAAAAAGGGGGATAGCTAAAAGAGCTTACCTACCACTCACACTGGAAGGGGTCCTCGCGCAAGAAGCACTCCTGGTTTGCGGCTCAGACGTGTCTATCATGTCAGCCGAACTGTTTGAAGAGCTAAGGACCGCCGCTGACGATGTTGACAGGCAAATACACTTTGTGAAATACACTGATGGTGTGCTACAGGGCCTCGCAAAGACTAGGACAACAGCTATAGCCATGATTCACATACAGATTGGCAAAATGTCATTATACCACCCGGTATACGTGTCTGAACTTGACTCACTTCAGACTCCATTTTTGGTTGGCCAAGATTTTATAAACCGTTTCGACGCGATTATAAATTATGGTGATCAAACAATGTGGGCCACAGTGAGCAAGCCACTGCCATTCGAGGTGCCTCCACAAGGTCAGGACACTGACTGTATAACAGCAGGTACCGCAGAAGTCACAAGGATGTCCCCAACCGAGACCACAAGCCTGGTAAGTGAACCTCCAGATACAGGTGAGACAGAGGAGACTCTACAGGTGGACCAGACTCTGGCCCAGCACGAGAACCTCGTCTGTGAGCTGACACCTTCAGCACTCACTGAACACTGCCTACCACAGGCAGAGAGAGGTGTGGAGGTCCAAGGATCCCACACCACAGACGCTGTACTGTCCTATGGGACAGGTAATTCGGCATACAGCCAAGGTTGCAGTGAAGTCTTGGTTCGAGGACATCCGAGTCCTGAAAGTGACAGTCTACAACACGCTGACAGTCACTCGGACTTCATGGTTACTGATCTTGAGGACCCCTCCTTAAACAAAAGGGGGGCAAACTCACACTACCTACCATGGATAGACAAAGGTGTGGAGGTCCAAGGATCCCACACCAACAACGCTGTACTGTCCCCTGGGACAGGTAATTCAGCCATCAGCCAAGCTTTCAATGAAATCTTGGTTCAAGGACATCTAAGTCCAGAAAGTGACAGTCTACAACACGCTGACAGTCACTTGGACTCCATTGTTACTGATTTTGAGGACCCCTCCTCAAACAAAAGGGGGGCAGACTCATACTCTCACTATCTACCACAGGTAGAAGACTGTGTGGAGGTCCAAGGATCCCACACCACAGACGCTGTACTGTCCTCTGGGACAGATAATTCAGCCATCAGCCAAGCTTTCGATGAAACCTTGGTCCAAGAGCTTTTGAATCTGGAACTACTCAGAGATGAAATAGTTCTGACAGACTCAAAGAGCACCTCTTCAGTCATGAAGTGGGAAGACACACACCACAACGAGAGTGACACGTCGCAGTCTGACCTGTCAGACACGCCTGCGACGGCGCCGACAGTTGTGACACACCTGAATTACGCAGAAAGAGGTAAACGTACAGAGATACGTTGGCCGAAAAAAATACGGTTCCTGCACAAGGTTCCCGATAAACTGCGCAAACGGCTTAAACTAAACAATGGCATCCTAACTCGTGCCCATGGACGGACGTCCACACCTGTGTGCGTGGTCCCCCATGACCACAGGGGGGTGATGTTAGGTCATGCCCATGTCAAGGACAAAGATTTCAATAACCCCACAAACGACAAAGATCTCGCAAACTCACAGACTTCATGGGAAAACAAGGTCGTCCAAGCACAGGATAGTAAATAAACTAAACAGTTTAAACTATACTAGTTGCGAAAAGAAACCGTTCCAACTAGAACTTAGAAACGCTAAGCATAAAACCCACAACAAAAACTAACCTTAACAACCGTTTAAATCTGCAGGATTTAATTGACATCGGTTATAAAGCTAAGAACTGTTTTTCTTGTGTGTGACACGTTGGAATCTGACGACCAGAGTGAGTTTGTTGTAGTGAAACGTTGTTTTTAGTTGCTTAATTGCTACTTTTGTTGTTATTGAAGTTGTTATTGTTTTCTGAACACTCCCAGCCAAAAGAGGTTTTGATTAATGTTAGTTGAAGACTTAAATGGATTTAACTATGCCAACATGCTGTTCATTTTGTTAAAGATCTCAATCTTTGATGAGTCATTGTAGATTTATACTACTTAAGGTACTATAATCTACACTGAACTCCCAATCATTTAGGTAGAACCGATTCGATCGTCTCTATTCTAGATCTATTTCATTTTGATGAGTCTCGCCATAGACTTCAAAATTTACAGGGAATACCAAATCTTGCGTCGTTCGTCTAAAAGACAACAGACATTTAGACCAAACTAGATTTCATTTTTTATTTTAGTTTAACCTAAACTAAATAATGAATGGAGGAATAGTTTGAAAGAAGAGGCCTTCGTTACAGAAGCCCTCCAAAAACTATAGGTAGACATCCCTATATCTGATTTTTACAGCATTGATCCACCCCTTAATTGGTAATTGTAGCTGATCTAATCCATGATAGCTTACATACCAGGTGCATATAGGTAAGGCTTAATGTAAAATCCCAATCATAAGCCCACCTAAAACCACATAATTGCATGACACATTGAACCAGGGTGGCACCGACTGGAAGCCATCCAGCCTGCAACCTTCGATGTGGGGACCTGCTACTCCAACGTTGGTCTTCAACCTTCATCCAAGGGCCGCCTCCTCTGGGTCAATCGAGGGATCCCCTCTACATGCTGATTAAAAACCATTCGTGCTGATGAAATCAATAACCCCATCGTTGTGGATTTACCGTTGTGGATTATAAGACTTTGTTTTCCAAGGGATCACAGACTCAGTTCTCCATGGGTTAACAGACTATGTTTTCCAAAGGATTAAAAGCTTGCCGCAATGGGATTACCTACGAACAGTATGGAATTTCCAAAACATTATGGGAGTATAATTTTGAACTTTTTTTGACTTTTTTTCTCCACTTGCTGGATTACATAGAGGTCAGAGACATTCGGTGGTATCCTTTCGTGTTGGAACTAATCTCCAAGGACAGGCGATGATTTCCAAAAAGGGGGACTGTAGTGGAACACATCATCTCTGATATTTTAGGCTTGACCTTTAAGTACACCTCTCCGCATCTCTCTGAAACTCTCAGTGTTACACTTTCTTGAACATCTCAAGGACACAAGTGGGCACTATCTTTGTTACAATCATTTTGAATTAATGGACACCAATTAATCAGATTGAACTTTCTTTTTAATGTGTGTTAATTCAGAATTGATCAAACAGTATATTTTTGTCATTTCAGTGATGATCTGTTACTTGCATGAGTTGACCTTCTGCTGGTTTATGCTTCAATACAAAGTGTGCTCTGAATCTAAAGACATGAGTCAGGGAAAAGCTGTTCACTTCCTTCTCTTGTTTTGTCTGCAAGCTAGACGTAACAGGCTAGTCCAGCTGGCCGTTTATGTAAACAGTTTTCCTGTTTTCGCCAGAGACTTTCTACCTATTGAATCAAACTTCCATCTTTTGTTTTGTTGAACCAGCCAGTGGTCATCGAGGAGGTGGGGAGACCCCGCCTCCCCTATAAAGGGACTCTTCCGGTTTTTCAGCTCAGAGTCGAAGGAGAGAACTAACTACCAACTGGTTTCCTCCTCTGGAAAGCTGGAAACGTTCCGGTCATTGTGTCAACTAGACCTACGTTATCAGCAGAGTACTCCTCACTCATTTCTGAAAGAATTTGTTTTCTGAAGTTTTATTTTGAAAATCAGTCAGAGAGCTTGGCTCGGTTCCTGCCGGTGAAAGCGTGCTCCCGGCTCGTCTGAAGCAGCTACACGCACAAAGTCGACTGGACGTGAGCTGGACCACACAGTCCGTTAGTGTCCACAAACTTCTCAGCCCTTATCTTCAGGGGACGTACCGTCACCAGGTAAAGAGGCTTTGTTTGTATGCTGCACGTGTCGGAAGTACAGCCGGACCTGTTCGGGAAGTTGCCACTCTGGTTGGTTCAAATAATCAACTTCGGTTAACTTAGCTTTCAAGTCTTTAATCTTCCTCCTATTTCTTCCTTTTCTTACACAGTGAAACTAAGTAATGTGCCAATAGAAAGGTTCAACTGTCTGTTTGTTTTAATTTGAATTCTTGTCAAAGTAGTTAATAGAATCAGAGCTAATATCGATACAAATGTTTAATGTACTTTTCATGAATGTGTCAATAAAAGGTCTATCTCTTGGTAGATCAACATAAGTTGAAGCCTCCCATGAAATTACATTTATGGCTAATCACATCGTTAGATTTATTGATTTAATCTGAAATAGAACCCGTAAAACTGATGGTAAGTTTGAAACAGTCTAAAACCTGCTCAAACCTATCATCCAAAATTATAGATAAGTCAGCAAACTGACGCTTTTATCTATATTTACTAAATATTGGTGGTCCCGTAAGTGTTTAAATACCTTATACCTTCCAATTATTATTACACAGGTATGATATAAACTATTCAATAAGTATTTAGAGTTAATGGCAGAACAAGAAGTAGCCTGAGACAAATATGTAGCATTAACACATTATGAACATTATTCAAGAATTGTTTCTATAAGAACATTATCAAATATTTTATATGAACAGTAAGACACTAGCAATAACGGCATTGTAAGAGGGGGACAGTTGAACATGGAGGCTTCCAACTTTGTTTAATGATGGATGGTTTCTTTTTACAAAGATGGCCTCCTTTTCCCCTCTCTCAAACCATCGTTCTTCTCTATCAAGGAGGAACGATGACTGAGTTTGTCACAGCGCCTCAGACTGAAGAAGTCTTTTTGATACAAAGAAGAATCTGTCCAGATGAATTTATTGAGCATCAGGACAATAATCTGTAAAGCTTTAGTACATTTTAAAATGAAAACACATTTTGACTTAACCAATTAATATATTTTAAATGGTATGCAGGTTTATTTCACATTACGTTCATACTATTCCCTTTCATTGCAGGCTTTATGTATTTATTATCTTAGTTTTAATGATAAAAATATAACAAATCACTACTATCGTTTAGAAAGTGTTTATATTGGAACTATAATGCGTGTTCACACACAGTTAGAACAGCTCACCTGTTCCTTCATACTGAGAGGAACAATCCCCTCATCACTCCTGACTCTGCTCCTGACACTAAATCACATTAAAAAAATTGTCATAAAAACAAATCTCCCCTTTTTACAAAGCCTTATGATCAATTTAGGCCAGTTTAATTAAAGGGTTGAATCATCTAACATCTCAGGGCACTTTTCACATAGAGCAGGTCTTCACCAGACTAATATAATATTATTTAAATTATATAGCAGTATGTTATGGCACAATGTCACACACCACAAAATTCATTGACTTCATAATTAACTTGAACTGTGTTTTGCAGCAAAATTCAACAGCATGTCTTACCTGTTTGATCTCTCTCATTTACTAACTGCAGCTGTTTGAGTGAAAAATGTGTCAATGTTTGTACATTTAGCTGTGTCTGTTTCCAGAGCCTCTCTTTTTAATCCTTCTCTTTTCTCCGTTCAATCTTTTCACCAACCGCACTTACGTGTCACCTCCGGGCATGTAACAAAAACAAAAGTAAAAGTGGAGGTAGGGCAGCCCTGGGTTAAGGAGATGCACCTCCGCAGCTGCTGCTGTGATTAAACTGAGGACATGAATAAATGAAGGGTGGGGTGGCTCAGGAGCAGCGCGGTAGTGGTGTTCTGTCTTATATGTTGTTAAAAACAAAAGTTGTAAAAGATGAAAAAAAAAAAACGAGGAGCGGCGTCTCCTCTTATGCCGCCCCCTGCTGGAGGCCGCCCTGTGCGGCTGCACAGTTCGCTCATAGGAGAAACCGCCTCTAACTGTGGAGCTCTATAGGGAACGTGTAACTGGAGACTTAGAGAGGGCCCCTGTGAGGATTGAATGTGACCACATCAACCACGAGGTCCGTCCACAGTTGACTAACTGGCTTTCAGGATGGCGCCTCAATCCCATAGAAGGGAACCAGTAGAGAAGGAAGAAATCGTGGACTCACTAATTGAAACAATGAAATGTCATTATTCTTACAGAATAGGCTATATGCCACGGGTAGTGGTGACGTACTTCCGTTAAAATAGGAACCATACGCTTCACTTCCGGCTCTCATCTACTGCAGTTGTTTTTAGCGGTAGCTTCTAGAACTAGACCATGTAAAAGACACAAAAGGTAAATTATCTGCGAGCTACTGGTACAACAAGAGAGATTTGTTGTGTGCCGTTGTGTCCAGTGAATAGCAGGGACAATAGAGCGCTTAGTTTTTTATATTTTAATGCCAGAGTTCGTGGCTAACCGAGTTAGCCTTAAAGCTAACACTCGGTTGTAGACGGCGTTTTAAACCTCAGAACATTCAAGAGCCTGCATCAAACAGTGGTTAAAAAGGAGCTGTACCTGCATTGTTCCAGTGGAATAATTCTCCCTTCCACTTCCATGACCGGGGCTTTGGGAGAGAAGCAGCAGAGACTCGAGGAGGAGGAGAACACAACAACAGCTGCTGCAGCTCAGTAAGAAACAGATTATCACTCGACTCCACACCCTGCACTGGTAGATTTAATGTTGGAGTAATGAGTGATTTAATAAAAGTTTGTAACTACATACTTTCAAAATAATATTCAGATTTTAACATATGTTTTCTAATCTGTAAATATGTTTGTAAACTCTTAGTAACTTCAGAGCTGTTACACCTCTGAAATATTCTCTGCTGTTTCCTTTAATATTAAACCAGAACTGTTTCACTTCAATTAAACTTTTATTTCCTGACATGTAATTATTTATTTAAAGCATAACTCTCATAAAGAGTTATGCTTTAAAATAAATATTTCCTGAGATGTAATTATTTATTTTAAAGCATAACTCTATTTATTTTAAAGCATAACTCTCATAAAGAGTTCTCTGTTTGGTTTTTTACTTGTAGGTAAATATGAACACTTTTTTTTTTTTTTTAAGGTTTGCATCATCTGACCTGATGTGTTTCTGGCCCATGCTCTGCCATTCATGGTCGGTGTTCACCAAGAACTGAGAGGAACTCCCCATCAAGTTCAACTTGTATGCACATAATCAATAATATAATAATATGTGCATACATATATATATGTATGCACATAATCAACATTACACATGTTGTGTGACCGGTTATTGCACAAGTAGTGACATTGAGTCACTACTTACTACTTGTAAGAAAATAAAATGTTCAAAACATTCTGACTTTTGTCTTCATTGATGTATTATCACCCAAAAAAATATGTTCTGTATTTTGGTTTAAGACAGGCTTAGAGTCCAGTTTTAGCCATTTTATTAAAAAGAAATTTGATGATGATGTTACATTACTGTCGGCATGTTACATTACTGTACAAAACGTATGAGTCAAGCTAAATAAATGAGGCACAATATTTAAACACTGTTTAAATTATATTATTATTATTACATCTTCTGACTTTAACTCCCAGCTTCCTCGACTGCTTTTGGAGATTTAAAAACATGTAATCAGTCAGATTACAGTGCCTCAGTGGAACAACTTGTTTGTATTTGGTGTTTGGATCCAATCTCAGCTCCTCCTCACTGCTTCCCTCATGTTTGAGCTGTAGTGGTGGTGTCTTCCCACGTCTCACAAACATCCAGGCTGGACCAGGGGTTCCCTCATCATCACCAACACCTGCCGTGTCCTGTGCAGTGAAAGAAGACATCTCTTATAAAGGCCTGCTACAAACAGTGATTTGACTTCAGCTCAACTTTTGTACACAAACTTAAAATAACTTTTGTTTCTAAATCTGCTCTAAATCTCCTGCCTCCTTGTTTGAAACTGAACTGTCAGGTGGTTGTGACTCAAACAGTGGGGCTTCTGGCTCTTCCTCATGGACTGTAAACACTCAGCCCTAACTGACTTCTCCTGCCTCCTTGTTTGAAACTAACATTTGTGTTAATAAGAAAACATTGTACAGCCAAAACACGTTTACTCAACAGATTAGCAAGGCTAACTATGTTAGCTGTGTTAGCCTACATGATGAACTGAAAACAAATACCGACTTACCTTCATATTTATTTATGTAGTTGGACACAAAGCTTAAAAATCTTTTATCCTTCTTCCTCCTTTAGATGTGGGCGCTTTAGAGAAGGTCTGAATTATTCTGTAGACATTATTAACAGTGACTGTCGGCAAGTCCTGCAGAGATCTCGTGAAGAACACCATCGCTAACACCGTGTTGACTGCAAACCGGAAGTGCGTCTTACGGGTGAAGAATGCGGAAGTGCTGGAACGGAAGTCCGTGGCATATAGGCTATTGAATCTAAATTTATTATTGATGTAAAAACACTAATAATGATGGTGGTCACTGAATGTTTCATCATCATCATCATCAACTTTATTTGTAAAGCGCTTTAACACAGCCACAGCTGAAACAAAGCGCTGGACACTAGCTACAAACAAGATTAAAAAAGCATAAAAACAGAACCAACAAACTAATACACAGTGAACTAAAATTTCCCTTTAAAATACAATAAAATGACAAGTTAAACAGATAAAATCAATAAAAATGAAGTAAAATCAAGTCTCAGTTGGGTTGAAGGCCAATGAGTATAAATGCGTTTTTAAACGGGTTTTAAAAATGGACAGTGAGGGAGCCTGTCGAATGTGTAAAGGCAGAGCATTCCATAACTCGGGGCCACCAACAGAGAAGGCCCTGTCTCCTCGAAGCTTCCTCTTACTCCGTGGAATGACCAGGAGCAGCTGGTCATTCCACGGAGTAAGTTTGTTCAACTGTCATCTAAAGGTCCATTTCAGGTTGATTTATGGAGCATCTGAACACATGTAAACTAAGAATTTGGACTTGTAGCAGGGCACCAGCAATTTGATGTAAATTGATGTAAGATTCTCAAAACTAGGTCTCAAATTAAAATGAAGATGTTTTGTTCTATTGAAAATAAATCAGTGCATTCCACTCAAATTATTACCAGGATGCAAACTATTCCACAATCATAAGCTTTATTGCAATAAATAAAAAAATACAGCAAAATAAAACAAAAGCTTTTACATTATCAAGTATGACATTTGATAATCTTTCAATATTGAGTGGTATTAAAAACAAAGTTTGTTCTAAAATGATTGGACACATGATTGAATTATCACACAAATTTATTTTATTTTTTATTTGTTCATTTTACATTTTATAAAGAGAAAACATTTTAACATTATAGCAATCAAATGCGAAGAGAAAAAACATAAAATGAAAGAAGACGGGGAGAAGAAAAAATCTTATTTTACCTGCCCCCTTTTTCCTATAACAATAACAAAAAAAGCGAGATCAATAAAAATAACTCAACCAAGTATACACATTTTGAACAATAGAACAATTTGGATGAATTTGTCATTTTAGATGAGCTAAATGAAGATGATGCTCATGTAAAACTTGTCAAATCATCTCTGACAAAACCAAACATCTTATTCTGCTGTTTACTCTTGTTTGGTGTCATTTATTGGATTCAACAAATAAGTCTTAATAAACAAAACATATTGAAAACTTCATTTACTCAATGAACAAACTAGAGCCTATGAAGCATGTGGAAGAATCATACACAGCCACAACAGCCTGGCACGTCTTCATGCTGCACACCAGCTTGGTCACACACTGCTGTGGGATGGCATCTCATTCCCTACCACCATTTGTTGCAAGTCATCCAATGGGATTGTTCATAAAACAACTCCTTGTCAACAACAATCTGTTGTGAAAGAATGCTACATGAGCTACTAATAATGACTTTCACGGGACAAATCCTGTACTGGGTTTTTGAGTTTGTGGCAACTCACTGGGTGGGGCAAACTCCACTTGATTTAGGTGCAGGATGGTATCAGGTAATTTTAGTTTCATGTATAAAAGTAGACTTACACTATGGGAAAGTTGAACCTGGGCAATTCTGACATTGTTTCATCCATATTTTTTATCATTATGACATGTGGTATCCATCCATCCATCCATCCATCCATCCATCCATCCATCCATCCATCCATCCATCCATCCATCCATCCATCCATCCATCCATCCATCCA
>JBBPBX010011518.1:0-37482 GCA_038048925.1 Garcialebias charrua | reverse complement strand
TGTGTGTGTGTGTGTGTGTGTGTGTGTGTGTGTGTGTGTGTGTGTGTGAACTACACAGGTTAATCTCATTAAAACTTCTGACCAAATCTTTGTCCAGAAAGTTCACAAGGAAACGGTTTTTCTCCTGTGTGAACTCTCGTATGTAAGTTTAAAGATAATTTATGACTAAACCTTTGTCCACAAAATTCACAAGGAAATGGTTTTTCTCCTGAGTGGACTCTCATGTGTCTGTATAAATTTGGCTTCCGACTAAATCTTTGTCCACAAGGATCACAAGGAAACGGTTTTTCTCCTGAGTGGGTTCTCATGTGAAAGTTTAAATGTGTTTTATGACTAAATCTTTGGACATACAGTTCACAAGGAAACGTTTTCTCCTGTGTGGACTTTCATGTGTGAGTTTAAACTGTACTTCTGACGAAATCTTTGTCCACAAAGCTCACAAGGAAACGGTTTGTCTCCGGTGTGGACTTTTATGTGTGAGTTTAAACTTGCCTTCTGACCAAATCCTTGTCCACAAAGTTCACAAGGAAATGGTTTTTCTCCTGTGTGGACTCTCATGTGTGTATTTAAATTTGTCTTATGACTAAATCTATGTCCACAAAGATCACAAGGAAATGGTTTATCTCCGGTGTGGACTTTCATGTGTGAATTTAAACTGTACTTCCGACTAAAGCTTTGTCCACAAAGTTCACAAGGAAACGGTTTTTCTCCTGTGTGGACTCTCATATGTCTGTATAAATTTGGCTTCCGACTAAATCTTTGTCCACAAAGATCACAAGGAAACGGTTTGTCTCCTGTGTGGGTTCTCATGTGAGAGTTTAAATGTGTCTTATGACTAAATCTTTGTCCACAAAGTTCACAAGGAAACGGTTTCTCTCCTGTGTGGACTTTCATGTGTGAGTTTAAACTGTACTTCTGACCAAATCTTTGTCCACAACGTTCACAAGGAAACGGTTTTTCTCCTGTGTGGACTTTCATGTGTGAGTTTAAATGTGCTTTATGACTAAATCTTTGTCCACAAGGATCACAAGGAAACGGTTTTTCTCCTGAGTGGGTTCTCATGTGAAAGTTTAAATGTGTTTTATGACTAAATCTTTGGACATACAGTTCACAAGGAAACGTTTTCTCCTGTGTGGACTTTCATGTGTGAGTTTAAACTGTACTTCTGACCAAATCTTTGTCCACAAAGTTCACAAGGAAACGGTTTCTCTCCTGTGTGGACTTTCATGTGTGAGTTTAAACTGTACTTCTGACCAAATCTTTGTCCACAAAGTTCACAAGGAAACGGTTTGTCTCCTGTGTGGATTCTCATGTGAGAGTTTAAATGTGCTTTATGACTAAATCTTTGTCCACAAAGTTCACAAGGAAACGGTTTGTCTCCTGTGTGGACTTTCATGTGTGAGTTTAAATGTGCCCTCTGACCAAATCTATGTCCACAAAGTTCACAAGGAAAAGGTTTGTCTCCGGTGTGAACTCTCATGTGTGTGTTTAACTGTGATTTGAAAGTAAATCTTTTACCACAGTCATCACAGCTTATTGATTTTGGTCTTGCCTGGACTTTCCTGCATGACTCGACATTTTTCTTCTCTCCAACACATTTCTTATTAAGCAGACATCTTGAAGACTTCACTCCTGAATGACTTGTCATGTGTCTTTGAAGAGTCTGGTTACTGACATACTGCTTACCACACTCAGAGCAGCTCAGAGATTTGTTGATAGTTTTTACCTCTGATTCAGGAGCCCTGCTCTCCTTCCAGTCTTTCATACTGTCTTCATGTTCTGATTCAGAGTCTGATGAGTTCTTTATTAGAGAGTCAGGATCGGTCATTTCACCATCGTCTTCATCGTCCTCGTTAAGTTCAATCTTTGAAGAGCTGAAAGTGTCTTTGTGAAACTTTAAATCTGGGTTCCTGGTAAGTTTGTTTTTATCCTCCTCACTCTTTAAAGGAACTGCAGTGACAAAAATCCTCATATTGGTCTCCTCCATATTGAGATGTTCTCTCACCAGACTGGTCCAAGGGTCTTCTCTTCCACTCTATGATAAGAGGCTCTGGGCCCTGCTGGTCCACATCAGGCCTTCAGTCTTGAAGAACTTCTTTTAATCAGCACCAAACATAGACAGGAACCACTGAAACACATGGACATTAAGGACAATGTTACATCAACACACACAAGTGCATGTGCGCGCACACACACACACACACACACACACACCCATACACACACAGAGTCCCAATACATAGTTCCCACACACATGACCAGTATTGCGCAATACAGGGTTCTCCGCCATTTGTATAGGCGGAAGATGGCGAACAAACAGACTAGAGCTACCAGAGCTAAGTATATTGATACTCTTGACCAAGGCGCAAGAGTTAGATATCTGCAAAAAATAGCAGTGGTCGGAGTTGACCCCTATGAGTTGGAGAAAGAAATCATGTCAGACGAAGCGGACAAGTAGTCACCGAGAAGTTACTCTGATAACCTTAATTATTTAGTGAATATGAGGAGTGCCTACAATGGAGGAGCTTCACAGCTTTAAAAGATTTATATGAAGGCCCTCCATGAAGCACGTGCCAACCACTACTCTGCCATCATTAACAACAGCCCTGAGAACTCCAAACAACATTTTTCCTGAGTAAACCACCTCCTTCAACACAAAACCTCCTCACTTACAGAAACAACTGAAGAACACTGCAATAACTTTATGGACGTTTTCCATAACAAAATTCACATCATCCGGTCTGCCCTACAAACCTATTACCGTATTCGTCGGAGTTTAACACGCTCCTGTGTATAACATGCTTTGTCCAATTATTGCTAATATATTTGAAAAATCCGTAAATAACACGCTTCGTTGTACAACACGCATCTATTATGCGTCACCGCTACGCAATGTGTCAGCGCCTCATTTGCCCTGCTAAAAATGGCGACCACAGAAGCGAGCGAGTACGAAGAACTTCACAAGAAAACACAGTAAAAACAATTGTTTCTTTGAGAGAAAAAATATATTTCTTAGCTGACATTATAGCACAAAGGTTCCTGAGCTTAACCAATTCACGAAATGTTCAAATCAGCTGGATTTAAAAATCTGCGGTGTGGTTTATGAGTTACGGTATCTTGCTAATAAAAACAGCGAACCTCACAGCTAAATGCAGCTACATCCAGAGCAGGGGGCGCGGGCAGCGACAGTCAGTCCAACCAGAGGAGGCTTTTTTTCGGACACATGAGCTAGAAACGGTCTGGAAGTGTCTCCCTAGCGGACAAAAGTGGTACTGCACCATTTTTTGCCCAAAATGAAAAACGGCGAATCAGATACAAAAATGGGTCTAAAAATATGGGGAAAAATCCATAAATAACACGCTTTGGTGTATAACAAGTAGGACATTCAAATGAGCAAAAAAAACAACAACTGCGTGTTATAGACAGACGAATACGGTAGTTTCAACTGCATCATTTTACAGGTCCCAGGATAACAATCCTCAAATTCTTCTCTGTTTTACATCAGTCTCCAAGCAAGAAGTGACAACTATTATCAAAGGAATGAAATCCTAAACCTTTCCCCACTGCTCTGCTGAAAAGAAACATCTCTTTCATCAGTGCTTTGATCACATCTGTGATAAAAGTCTCCATCCAAACTGGTTTTGTCCCACCTACCTTGAAAATAGCAATCAAACCTCTTCTTCAGATGCCCACCTAGTATCCAGCCCATCATGTCAACTAGACCTGTTGCCAACCTTCCATTTTTGTCCAAAGTGATGGAAAAACTTATGGCAGCCCGTCTACATGACAACCTCACCGCTAATAATATCTATCTATACATCTATGAAGTATTCCAGTCCCACTTTCGTTCAGCTCATAGCACAGAAACAGCTCTGGTCAGGGTCACAAATGACCTTCTGATGGCAGCTGATGCTGGTTCTCCCCCCCTTCTGATCCTCCTGGACTTGAGCTCAGCTTTTGATATTGTGGATCCTTCTCCACTGCCTACAACACACTGCACGACTGACAGATAACTCTGGAATGGTTCCGCTCTTACATCTGACAGATCTGAGTATGTCTCCATTGGGGAAGCAAAATCTCAGACCCACATGGTCACCTGTGGTGTTCCTCAGGGGTCAGTCCTTGGGCCCACATTATTTACCCTCTACAACCTCCCCCTCGGTGACATTATCACTCACCACAGGATCTCTTTTCAATATTATGCAGATTACCTGCAGTTCTATATCAAAATAGATTCTACAGGTTCATTAGTCTCTGCGTACTGGTGAGGGTCTTCGTTGATGTTGATGGTTGTTTTGATGTGGGTCATGACCAGTTTTTCGAAGTATTTAGCAATTATCGAGGTTGAGGGCTATTGGCCAGTATTCATTCAGACCAGTCACTGTAGAGCTCTTTGGGACTGGGATGATGGTGGCAGTCTTCAGGCAAGTGGAAACTGTTGCCAGGGTAAGTGAGGAGTTAAAGATGTCGGTCAGCACCTTGCAGAGCTGATCAGCACATTCTTTCAACACTTTCCAGAAGATGTTGTCTGGGCCGGTTGCTTTGAGGGTTAATCCTCCTGAAAGTACTCCTTACTTCTGCTGAGGTCACGCTAGAGCTGGGCGATATGGACACAACCATATGTATGTATGTAGTCTATACATACTGTTCCTTTTATAACATATCCACAGGTGAGCAGTATACATAAGAGTGCAGTAGACCTTAAAGAGTTGGATCTTAACAGATGTAGAGCACATTCCAAATCTACGGATCAGCGTGTTAGCTTGTCCATGGAGCATACGACATGGACTGTAAATGTCTATCATCTGACAGGAATGCAGTCACATAGTGCCCCAAGTATTTACATTCATCACTGACATTTAGCCTGTTGCCCAACAGAAAGAAATCAGGGAACATCAACTCGGAGTCCTCTTTGCTCCACACAATCATTATGCTACTTTTATTAGAATCATATTTTATATCAAAGTCTCTTCCATAATCAGAGCACACCTGCAGCAGCTCTTGTATGCCAGCAGTATAAGGACAAAAAATTACTAAAACATTAGCATACATTAAATGGTTGATGATCCTGTTACTAACCCTACAGCCTGTTCCACAGTCATTTAAAAGCTTTGATAGATCATCCATGTACATAATGAATAAAAAGGAAGACAGGATGCTACCCTGTCTCACACTATTTGAAACACCGAAGGGATTTGATACAGAGCGTTCCTATTTTACATAATGTGCTGATTAGCATACCAAAAAACAAGAATCCTCACCAAACATTTGAGGACTATTATAGTAATTTATTAGACAAGAGTAATGGTAATATGAGAACAACATGGCAAATAATGAATAGCGTTCTAAAAAAATCATGAATCCAAATCAAGTATTCCACAATATTTTGTTAAGGATGGTAACGATATCCATGACCAAAATGTGATTGTAAATGAGTTTAATAATTATTTTGTAAATGTTGGCCCAAGCCTTGCAAACAAAATACCTACAGTAGATACAAACGTGAATCACAAAATTACGAGTTGTGCCAATAGTATCTTTTTGGAAGGAACTAACAAAGAAGAGGTAATGGATGTTGTAAATGAACTTGCAGATAAAAGATCTAAGGATTGGGTTGACATGAATATGATGTTTTTTAAAAATATAATGAGTTATGTCATTGAGCCATTTTTACACATCTGTAACCTGTCATTCAAATCAGGAATATTTCCAAATAATATGAAAACAGCCAAAGTGGTTCCACTTTTAAAAAATGGGGATAAGCGTGACTTTAATAATTATAGACCAATATCACTGTTGCCACAATTTTCAAAAAATTTGGAGAAATTATTTGGGATCAGATTGAATCGATTCATTGATAAACAAAACACACTAAGTAACAGTCAATATGGATTTAGAAAAAATAATTCTACATCAGTGGCACTTGTTGAACTGGTGGAACAAATAACAAATGCAGTTGATCAAAAGAAGAGTTGTATTAGTATTTATGTTGATTTAAGGAAGGCATTTGACACTATAATCATGGAATTCTTCTTGATAAACTATATAAATATGGTATTAGTGGGACAGCATTAAAGTGGGTAAATAGTTATTTGGAAGATCGAAAAATAAAAATCAAATTCATGACATAAGATCCAAATTTAGTAATATCACATTTGGAGTGCCTCAGGGCTCAGTACTTCGACCCAGGTTATTTAATTTATATGTAAATGACTTGGTTAATGTGTCAGACTGTTTTAGATGTACCGTATTTTTCGGACTATAGGTCGCACCGGAATATAGGTCGTTTTGTCCAATTATTGCCAAAATTTTGGAAAATTCCATAAACGGGTCGCACCTACATATAGGTCGCACCTACGTCACCGCCAACATAACGCGTCATCCACCGCTGACGTGACGCGTCACCGTTGAGACAACCCGGAAATGTGGTCCTAGTGTTTAGCTCTGTTGCAAATGCCTGCCACAGGACCGCACAGCAAGGCTTTTCAGAAGATTAACACGGAAAAACAATTATTTGTTTGCTAAAAATTATAGCTGACATTATAGCACAAGGGTTCCTGAGCTTAACCGTTCCTTAATAAAGTCACGAAATGGTCTAATCTGCTGGATTTAAATTGTTTCACTTTGACTTCTTCCAAATACGTTGCGTGCGCTGCAAATATAAATTATAAATAAATCAAAATTTATCTCAAATGTCTCATACAGGTCAACAGTTTGTAAATTAAACCCATATAATTACATTCTGTAAGCTGAAAAAATATCCGCCGAGTGGTTTATGAGCTATTTATCTAAATAGTCACGGAAATAAAAGGAAGCTAACAGGACACGGTTACGTCTCTAAAAACACAAATAATTTTTTTTTTATCTCAAATGTCTCATATATGTCAACAGTTTGTAAATTAAACCCATATAATTACATTCTGTAAGCTGAAAAAATTTCCGCCGAGTGGTTTATGAGCTATTTATCTAAATAGTCACGGAAATAAACCGAAGCTAACACGACACGGTTCTGTCTCTAAAAACACAAATAAAAAAACGAATTTTATCTCAAATGTCTCATACATGTCAACAGTTTGTAAAGTAAACCCATATAATTACACTCTGTAAGCTGAAAAAATATCCGCTGAGTGGTTTATGAGCTATTTATCTAAATACTGTAGTAGGTATCTGTTTACGGAAGCTAACCACTAACAACAAAGCTAAAAGATCGATTTTTTAAAATCTCAAACATCTCATAAAGCTAAACAGTTGTAAATGTCCATACAGTGATTACATTCTGTAAGTTTGATAAAAATCTGTCCTGTGGTTCTTGACTTATCTTGCTAACAAACAGCTAACAAACACAGCAAACAGTGGTTACCTCCAGAGCAGGAGGCCGGGCAGCGACAGAGTCAGACTGACCAGAGGAGGCTTTTTTCGGACACATGAGCTGGAAACGGTCGGTGGACTCTCTGGAAGTGTCCCCTAGCGGACAAAAGTGGTACTGCACCATTTTTTTGCCAAAATGAAAAATGGTCACACCTGAGCCAAAAATTGGTCTAAAAATATGGGAAAAAATCCATAAATAGGCCTACCCTCTCTACAGGTCGCAGGGCATGCAAATTAGGCAAAAAACTGCGACCTATAGTCAGAAAAATATGGTATTTAATTTGCATACAACACAACATTTATTTGTAAGGGTGATGATACAGAACAAATGCTGGAGTTAATACAGTCAGAATTTGTGAAAATCCAAAATTGGTTTCGTCTAAATAAGTTATCATTAAATCTGGATAAAACTTATTACATGATACACAGCAACAGAAAAACTGATGTTCACACTCCATTTTTGGTAGATGGAACTGAAATTTGTAGAGTTAGTGAGGTAAAATTTTTGGGTGTTATTATTGATGAGAAATTAACATGGAGACCTCACAAACAATTTGAGAACAAAAATATCTAGATCGATAGTAGTTCTGTAAAAAGTAAGAGAGTTATTCACTGATAAAGCAATGTTTATGTTGTATAATGCAATAGTTGTTCCTTATTTGGTTTACTGTATTGAAGTCTGGGGTAAAGCGTGTAAAACTATAACTAATCCTTTGTTCATTTTACAGAAAAGAGCTGTACGAATTATTACGAAAAAAAATATAGATATCCGTCGACTACTTTATTTTATCAACTGAAAATTATGAAGTTCTATGATTTGGTTAATTATAACATTTTGTTGCTTATGTATAAAGGCCGAGATATAGCTCTGTGTAAGGCCTGTACGCCGCTCTACGCACGCATTCACAAGCACAGCTCTGCGTTCGTTCTCGCGTTAATGCTCGCGTTTTCGCTCCAAATTCTTGACGTCATTTGAGCAACAGCAGGGCGGAGCGTTTACCTACGGGACAAATTGAGGTCGCTGATTGGTCATTTGCTGACACGCCTAGTGAATTGATTGACAGGTCGGGTGGGGGGAAAAAAGGCACTTCACACAGCTTCTGCCGCAGCGGTATTCTGTGTTTATATGTTAATAAAAAGTTCTAAAAAATAAAATAAAAACAGGGAGCGCTGGTCCAGCACACCAGAACACCAGGAAATATTTAGAACCTCGCGCAGCCACGTTGGACATGAGTTTAGTTCGCTTGTGACAAATTCATTCATTTCCTCATCATTTCAGTCATGGAGTCAGCGGAGGAGGAAGCGATCACTTGACTTTTGGCAAAAAAAAAAAGAAAAGTCCAGATCAGGGATGAAGAAGGGGAATTTAATACATTTGTGTCTCATACAAAACAGTCCGGCGCCGGGCAGTTTATTGTGAGACAACGCGCTCGCGTACGCCGTCGTAAAATTTGAGCTTGGCGCATACATGCCCTACGGGGCTATGCTTGTGCCTCTGCGTAAGTACGGCGTACAGCGGCGTACGGCCGAACGCAGAGCTATATCTCGGCCTTCAGGCACATAAAGCATGTTGCCTGTCAATATTCAAATGAATTTTGTTAAGAGAGTATATTTTCTTAAAGGAACTGAGATGTTTGTGAAGTCTTATTTTAGTAGTAGTTTGAAGGAACGATCCACAATAATTCAGGGAATAGGAGTGTGGAATGGTTTGGAATATACCGTTAAAAATGCCAGATCACTGTATACATTTAAGAGACTGATAAGACGAGTTTCTTGGAAGAATATGGAAATCGTTAATATATATCTACTTAATTTGTTGTCTGATTTGATTAAAATGTTTGAGTTTTTATGTTTTTAATTTAGCTAGATTGTTATTGTCTTTGTGAATTAAATTTTTTCATACTGTATATATAATTTTTTGATTTACATTAAAATTAAGTACAAAGGGGCTCCCTGATGCATGCTCAATAATCCAGGTAGAAAAATCTAAAAAAGCTAAGTCTGGTCCTATGGACATTCAAAAAAACAAAACAAAACAAAGCAAAAAAGCTGTAGAAATGTTTCATCTTTCGTCCGAAAGACTTCCTCATGCCGGGTACCCACCAGACGCATCGAGAGCGTCGGAAGCGGCCGGTTTACATTGAAAGTCTATGCTGAGGAGCGGCGAATCGTGAAGCGTCGCGTTTTGAGCGTTTCAAGCGGCGCGGCAGCACGCAGCATCTTTTTTCCGCGCACGCGCTGCGTCCAAAGCCGGAGAAAGCGTCGAGCTGCCAAAGTTCGAATATTTCAACTTTCGATGCTCGACGTTGCTCGACGCGTCGCAGCAACCAATCGGGAGAGGCCCTGCTATGTGATGACGCAATGACGACGGGACTTTTTCTGCACTTTTTAAACTTACCCCATCGAGCCTCCATGAAGAAGCCAGCCTCCGGTAAGAAACTTGGCATGTTTACAGTTGCCGCTGTCCGCTCGAGCGTACGATCACCCCAAACATAAAAAAACATTTTAATCTCAACAAAGACTTTCGGAGCTGCAGTTCGGCTCGTAGAAAACCCACTCAAGTAGTAACGGGCTCACGTACAGCTGATTTCATCTGCCCAGTGTAGAAGAAACAACCAGAAAAGGAGCCAGACACTCCTCCCACTGCGCGTCATCAGGCGCGTCTTCAGGGTGAACAGATTCTGGTGACAAGCGGCCAAAAGGTTGCGGCAAGAGCGTTTGACGCTCTCAACGCGTCTGGTTGGTACCCGGCATCAGTCTGAGAAGTGGATCAACCAGTTGGCTGATGACAGCCGAAACCAGCTGCTCACATGATCAAGGAGGACCATCAGCCTGACGATGGATCATTAGCACCCTGATGGTTGTTTGCTATTCACAGAGGGCTGTGATACTAGCAATAACAGCTTTGTAGGAAGGAGACAGTTGAACCCGGAGGCCTACACCCCTGTTTAATGATGGACGGTTTCTTTTCACAAAGATGGCCTCCTTTACTCCTCTCTCAAACCATCGTTCCTCTCCATCAAGGATGTGAACATCTTCATCCCTGAAAGAGTGACCGCTGGCCTGGAGATGAGTGTAGACCGCATAGGGGTGTAACGGTACGCTAAAATCACATTTCGGTTCGGTTCAACTACAAGGAGGGCTCGGTTCGGTTTATTTTCGGTACAAAAAAAAAAAGGACAAAATAAAGACTTACAAAATGTTTATTTTGAAAATATGCCAAAAATACGTTTGTACTGTACAGTATTGTACCGGTAGTAATAAATAAAAGTGACCCATTTGGATGATATTTTAAATAAACAGCACTCTACAATAAAACTATTTTAACAATAATAAAAATCTTAATAAATACAATAACAGTCAGAACAATAAGCAGCAACAGACTGTTTACAATCTAACTAATCAAGTTTTTGTCCAGTAGCATCAGTGTGGCTGTATTTGTCCTCATTACTGTACTCACAACCTCTTCTTGGTGGGACAGGTGCTGGAAAAGTTCAGAGTTCAGTTCAGTCATCACACACTTCTTAGCTGCAGGTGATCTCTGGTGGATGTCTGTCCCAGACTGGAAATAAAACACAATAAAAAAAAAAGTTAATAAGATTATGATTTTGAATAAAAAAGATTATTTAGATAATTTTGATTTGATGTTTATTCATTCATTTTAAAAGAACAATACAAAACAGTTTCATCAGATACAAGAATACAAGTAGGATAAAATGAAAGGAGCAGAAAGAAGATGAAATCTTATTATATCTGCCCCTTATTTCACAGTTTGTTCAAACAATGATAACCTTCAAACTACATCACAAAATGAATAACTCTACTTAATTTTTCAACTGTAATACACAAACTACATCACAAAATGAATAACTACTTAATTTTTCTAACTGTAATACACAAACACACTAAGCTACATCATATATAGTTTTTGAGCAAGTCCTTTTTGACCTTTTTCTTAAATGTATACATTGATTTTGCATTTTTAACATCACTCTCCAGAACATTCCACAGATAATAATAATAAAAGAACAATACCTCTTCTTGAACGGTTGAATCTCTCACTCATCATTAGGGCAGGGCTTTGCTCCAGGGCTTGTTGACAATATCAGTTTTAGTTTTTTCATAAAGTTCTGCACTTTTTGAGTGATGGGTGTTCGTAGCGAGGATCAATAACTTTAAAGCCTGCGCATAATAACAACATTCAGACTTAGATTCAGATATTTAAAAACTCAGTTTGTGTTATTGCTCTGGACTGATATGATTTACCTGATAAAAGTAGTTTAAATGCAACTGCTGTTGTTAGCGCTGTTGCAAGCTGCTCGTTCACATTCCAATGACGTAGTTTCAAGCACGTTCACGTGAGACGTGCTGTCTACTGCAGAGCCAGTCTCTTCATGAAACAACAGTCCACACACTCAGCTTTGAATGTGCGCGCCGCTCGTCTTTTAACAAGAAACGTTCCCAAACAGGAGACCGTAGTGAGAAGCTAACGGCTAAAGGCTGCGCGTGCTTCGCGATAATAGCTCCGTGCTGAAACGCGCCCAGGAAATTTTGTTCCGCGGCGCATATATTAACGTTCAATGAGTGAAAAAATAACCGAAACGGTACGCAGGTGGACCGAACCAAACGTGACGTACCGAAACGGTTCGGTACACCCACTAGTATCGTTACGTGCCTAAGACTGCAGATGATGTTGATCTTCTGTGCTGGTCCATCCTTTTGGCCAGTGGCTGTTTAGTTTCCCCGATATAAGACTGATCACAGCCCTCCTGACACTGAACAGAATACACAATATTACTCTGTTTGTATCGGGGGACTGGATCTTTGGGATGAACCAGTCTTTGCCGTAATGTATTTTGGGGTTTAAAAGCCACTGGGACGTTGTGTTTAGAAAATAAACGTCTCAATGTCTCTGAAACTATAAACTAAATGAAATTAATAAATGAAATTAATAAATTTTACAAAAAAAAAAAACTTTTAATAATACTGTTTCAGTGGAATGCAGTCTACGAAGACCAGATTGGAAATTGTCCATGAGATCATTTTCCTCAATAAAAAAGTTCAGTTGTTGTGCTACAACCTTCTCAAGGATCTTTGACATAAAAGGAAGTTTAGAAATAGGTTTGTAGTTCTCAGGCAGAGTGCAGTCCAGGTTAGGCTTTTTAACAGAGAACAGACTACAGCAGTTTTAAAACATTGAGGTACAGATTCAGAACTAAGAGATAAATTTATCAAGCTTACTACACTTGAACCAATAGAATTAAAATATCTTTAAAAAGAGATGATGGGAAAACATCCAGTGGACTCGATGTGATTGTCATGTGCGTCAGAAGATCAGTATGGCTGGTTGTTATCCAGCTTCATCACAATCGCAAAGACTTCTTGTGGGGACACAACCACATTTTCATTACTATCAATATTTCTAACAATAAATGAATTACTTTTCACAGCATTAAAAATATCATGATAATGTTTCTGCCATAATTTTGTAATCTGCTCTGCTCCGCTCACACCATCAATGTGTTGGTAAAGACATTTTTTAATCATTCATTCTTTTAATTTCTTTCCAGAGATCTGTAGGGCAGTTAGAGTAAGGAAAATAAGTATTTGAACACCCTGCAACTTTGCAATTTCTCCCATGTAGAAATCATGGAGGGGTCTGAAATTTTAATCTTAGGCACATGTCCACTGTGAGAAAAAAGAAAAAAAATCTGGAAATCACAATGTATGATTTTTAAAAATAATTTATTTGTGTGTTACTGCTGCAATTAAGTATTTGAACACCTGTGAAAATCAATGTTAATATTTGGTACAGTAGTCTTTGTTTGCAGTTACAGAGGTCATAGGTTTCCTGTAGTTTGTCACCAGGTGTGCACACACTGCAGCAGCAGGATTTTGGACCATTCCTCCACACAGATCTTTTCTAGATCAGCCAGGTTTTTGGGCTGTCTCTGAGAAACACGGAGTTTGAGCTCCCTCCAAAGATTTTCTATAGGGTTTAGGTCTGGAGACTGGCTAGACCACTCCAGAACCTTGATATGCTTCTTACAGAGCCACTCCTTGGTTCTCCTGGCTGTGTGCTTCAGGTCCTTGGTTCTCCTGGCTGTGTGCTTCAGGTCCTTGGTTCTCCTGGCTGTGTGCTTCAGGTCCTTGGTTCTCCTGGTTGTGTGCTTCAGGTCCTTGGTTCTCCTGGCTGTGTGCTTCAGGTCCTTGGTTCTCCTGGCTGTGTGCTTCAGGTCCTTGGTTCTCCTGGCTGTGTGCTTCAGGTCCTTGGTTCTCCTGGCTGTGTGCTTCAGGTCCTTGGTTCTCCTGGCTGTGTGCTTCAGGTCCTTGGTTCTCCTGGCTGTGTGCTTCAGGTCCTTGGTTCTCCTGGCTGTGTGCTTCAGGTCCTTGGTTCTCCTGGCTGTGTGCTTCAGGTCCTTGGTTCTCCTGGCTGTGTGCTTCAGGTCCTTGGTTCTCCTGGCTGTGTGCTTCAGGTCCTTGGTTCTCCTGGCTGTGTGCTTCAGGTCCTTGGTTCTCCTGGCTGTGAGCTTCAGGTCCTTGGTTCTCCTGGATGTGTGCTTCAGGTCCTTGGTTCTCCTGGCTGTGTGCTTCAGGTCCTTGGTTCTCCTGGATGTGCTTCAGGTCCTTGGTTCTCCTGGCTGTGTGCTTCAGGTCCTTGGTTCTCCTGGCTGTGTGCTTCAGGTCCTTGGTTCTCCTGGCTGTGTGCTTCAGGTCCTTGGTTCTCCTGGCTGTGTGCTTCAGGTCCTTGGTTCTCCTGGCTGTGTGCTTCAGGTCCTTGGTTCTCGCTGTGTGCTTCAGGTCCTTGGTTCTCCTGGCTGTGTGCTTCAGGTCCTTGGTTCTCCTGGCTGTGTGCTTCAGGTCCTTGGTTCTCCTGGCTGTGTGCTTCAGGTCCTTGGTTCTCCTGGCTGTGTGCTTCAGGTCCTTGGTTCTCCTGGCTGTGTGCTTCAGGTCCTTGGTTCTCCTGGCTGTGTGCTTCAGGTCCTTGGTTCTCCTGGCTGTGTGCTTCAGGTCCTTGGTTCTCCTGGCTGTGTGCTTCAGGTCCTTGGTTCTCCTGGCTGTGTGCTTCAGGTCCTTGGTTCTCCTGGCTGTGTGCTTCAGGTCCTTGGTTCTCCTGGCTGTGTGCTTCAGGTCCTTGGTTCTCCTGGCTGTGTGTTTCAGGTCCTTGGTTCTCCTGCTGTGTGCTTCAGGTCCTTGGTTCTCCTGGCTGTGTGCTTCAGGTCCTTGGTTCTCCTGGCTGTGTGCTTCAGGTCCTTGGTTCTCCTGGCTGTGTGCTTCAGGTCCTTGGTTCTCCTGGCTGTGTGCTTCAGGTCCTTGGTTCTCCTGGCTGTGTGCTTCAGGTCCTTGGTTCTCCTGGCTGTGTGCTTCAGGTCCTTGGTTCTCCTGGCTGTGTGCTTCAGGTCCTTGGTTCTCCTGGCTGTGTGCTTCAGGTCCTTGGTTCTCCTGGCTGTGTGCTTCAGGTCCTTGGTTCTCCTGGCTGTGTGCTTCAGGTCCTTGGTTCTCCTGGCTGTGTGCTTCAGGTCCTTGGTTCTCCTGGCTGTGTGCTTCAGGTCCTTGGTTCTCCTGGCTGTGTGCTTCAGGTCCTTGGTTCTCCTGGCTGTGAGCTTCAGGTCCTTGGTTCTCCTGGCTGTGTGCTTCAGGTCCTTGGTTCTCCTGGCTGTGTGCTTCAGGTCCTTGGTTCTCCTGGCTGTGTGCTTCAGGTCCTTGGTTCTCCTGGCTGTGTGCTTCAGGTCCTTGGTTCTCCTGGCTGTGTGCTTCAGGTCCTTGGTTCTCCTGGCTGTGTGCTTCAGGTCCTTGGTTCTCCTGGCTGTGTGCTTCAGGTCCTTGGTTCTCCTGGCTGTGTGCTTCAGGTCCTTGGTTCTCCTGGCTGTGTGCTTCAGGTCCTTGGTTCTCCTGGCTGTGTGCTTCAGGTCCTTGGTTCTCCTGGCTGTGTGCTTCAGGTCCTTGGTTCTCCTGGCTGTGTGCTTCAGGTCCTTGGTTCTCCTGGATGTGTGCTTCAGGTCCTTGGTTCTCCTGGCTGTGTGCTTCAGGTCCTTGGTTCTCCTGGCTGTGTGCTTCAGGTCCTTGGTTCTCCTGGCTGTGTGCTTCAGGTCCTTGGTTCTCCTGGCTGTGTGCTTCAGGTCCTTGGTTCTCCTGGCTGTGTGCTTCAGGTCCTTGGTTCTCCTGGCTGTGTGCTTCAGGTCCTTGGTTCTCCTGGCTGTGTGCTTCAGGTCCTTGGTTCTCCTGGCTGTGTGCTTCAGGTCCTTGGTTCTCCTGGCTGTGTGCTTCAGGTCCTTGGTTCTCCTGGCTGTGTGCTTCAGGTCCTTGGTTCTCCTGGCTGTGTGCTTCAGGTCCTTGGTTCTCCTGGCTGTGTGCTTCAGGTCCTTGGTTCTCCTGGCTGTGTGCTTCAGGTCCTTGGTTCTCCTGGCTGTGTGCTTCAGGTCCTTGGTTCTCCTGGCTGTGTGCTTCAGGTCCTTGGTTCTCCTGGCTGTGTGCTTCAGGTCCTTGGTTCTCCTGGCTGTGTGCTTCAGGTCCTTGGTTCTCCTGGCTGTGTGCTTCAGGTCCTTGGTTCTCCTGGCTGTGTGCTTCAGGTCCTTGGTTCTCCTGGCTGTGTGCTTCAGGTCCTTGGTTCTCCTGGCTGTGTGCTTCAGGTCCTTGGTTCTCCTGGCTGTGTGCTTCAGGTCCTTGGTTCTCCTGGATGTGTGCTTCAGGTCCTTGGTTCTCCTGGCTGTGTGCTTCAGGTCCTTGGTTCTCCTGGCTGTGTGCTTCAGGTCCTTGGTTCTCCTGGCTGTGTGCTTCAGGTCCTTGGTTCTCCTGGATGTGTGCTTCAGGTCCTTGGTCCTCCTGGATGTGTGCTTCAGGTCCTTGGTTCTCCTGGCTGTGTGCTTCAGGTCCTTGGTTCTCCTAGCTGTGTACTTCAGGTCCTTGGGTCTCCAGGCTGTGTACTTCAAGTCCTTGGTTCTCCTGGATGTGTGGTTCAGGTCCTTTGTTCTCCTGGCTGTGTGCTTCGGGTCCATGGTTCTCCTGGCTGTGAGCTTCAAGACCTTCGTTCTCCAGGCTGTGTACTTCAGGTCCTTGGTTCTCCTGGATGTGAGCTTCAGGTCCTTGGTTCTCCTGGCTGTGTGCTTCAGGTCCTTGGTTCTCCTGGCTGTGAGCTTCAGGTCCTTGGTTCTCCTGGCTGTGTGCTTCAGGTCCTTGGTTCTCCTGGCTGTGTGCTTCAGGTCCTTGGTTCTCCTGGCTGTGTGCTTCAGGTCCTTGGTTCTCCTGGCTGTGTGCTTCAGGTCCTTGGTTCTCCTGGCTGTGTGCTTCAGGTCCTTGGTTCTCCTGGCTGTGTGCTTCAGGTCCTTGGTTCTCCTGGCTGTGTGCTTCAGGTCCTTGGTTCTCCTGGCTGTGTGCTTCAGGTCCTTGGTTCTCCTGGCTGTGTGCTTCAGGTCCTTGGTTCTCCTGGCTGTGTGCTTCAGGTCCTTGGTTCTCCTGGATGTGTGCTTCAGGTCCTTGGTTCTCCTGGCTGTGTGCTTCAGGTCCTTGGTTCTCCTGGCTGTGTGCTTCAGGTCCTTGGTTCTCCTGGCTGTGTGCTTCAGGTCCTTGGTTCTCCTGGCTGTGTGCTTCAGGTCCTTGGTTCTCCTGGCTGTGTGCTTCAGGTCCTTGGTTCTCCTGGCTGTGTGCTTCAGGTCCTTGGTTCTCCTGGCTGTGTGCTTCAGGTCCTTGGTTCTCCTGGCTGTGTGCTTCAGGTCCTTGGTTCTCCTGGCTGTGTGCTTCAGGTCCTTGGTTCTCCTGGTGTGTGCTTCAGGTCCTTGGTTCTCCTGGCTGTGTGCTTCAGGTCCTTGGTTCTCCTGGCTGTGTGCTTCAGGTCCTTGGTTCTCCTGGATGTGTGCTTCAGGTCCTTGGTTCTCCTGGCTGTGTGCTTCAGGTCCTTGGTTCTCCTGGCTGTGTGCTTCAGGTCCTTGGTTCTCCTGGCTGTGTGCTTCAGGTCCTTGGTTCTCCTGGCTGTGTGCTTCAGGTCCTTGGTTCTCCTGGCTGTGTGCTTCAGGTCCTTGGTTCTCCTGGCTGTGTGCTTCAGGTCCTTGGTTCTCCTGGCTGTGTGCTTCAGGTCCTTGGTTCTCCTGGCTGTGTGCTTCAGGTCCTTGGTTCTCCTGGCTGTGTGCTTCAGGTCCTTGGTTCTCCTGGATGTGTGCTTCAGGTCCTTGGTTCTCCTGGCTGTGTGCTTCAGGTCCTTGGTTCTCCTGGATGTGTGCTTCAGGTCCTTGGTTCTCCTGGCTGTGTGCTTCAGGTCCTTGGTTCTCCTGGCTGTGTGCTTCAGGTCCTTGGTTCTCCTGGATGTGTGCTTCAGGTCCTTGGTTCTCCTGGCTGTGTGCTTCAGGTCCTTGGTTCTCCTGGCTGTGTGCTTCAGGTCCTTGGTTCTCCTGGCTGTGTGCTTCAGGTCCTTGGTTCTCCTGGATGTGTGCTTCAGGTCCTTGGTTCTCCTGGCTGTGTGCTTCAGGTCCTTGGTTCTCCTGGATGTGTGCTTCAGGTCCTTGGTTCTCCTGGATGTGTGCTTCAGGTCCTTGGTTCTCCTGGATGTGTGCTTCAGGTCCTTGGTTCTCCTGGATGTGTGCTTCAGGTCCTTGGTTCTCCTGGCTGTGTGCTTCAGGTCCTTGGTTCTCCTGGCTGTGTGCTTCAGGTCCTTGGTTCTCCTGGCTGTGTGCTTCAGGTCCTTGGTTCTCCTGGCTGTGTGCTTCAGGTCCTTGGTTCTCCTGGCTGTGTGCTTCAGGTCCTTGGTTCTCCTGGCTGTGTGCTTCAGGTCCTTGGTTCTCCTGGCTGTGTGCTTCAGGTCCTTGGTTCTCCTGGCTGTGTGCTTCAGGTCCTTGGTTCTCCTGGCTGTGTGCTTCAGGTCCTTGGTTCTCCTGGCTGTGTGCTTCAGGTCCTTGGTTCTCCTGGCTGTGTGCTTCAGGTCCTTGGTTCTCCTGGCTGTGTGCTTCAGGTCCTTGGTTCTCCTGGATGTGTGCTTCAGGTCCTTGGTTCTCCTGGCTGTGTGCTTCAGGTCCTTGGTTCTCCTGGCTGTGTGCTTCAGGTCCTTGGTTCTCCTGGCTGTGTGCTTCAGGTCCTTGGTTCTCCTGGCTGTGTGCTTCAGGTCCTTGGTTCTCCTGGCTGTGTGCTTCAGGTCCTTGGTTCTCCTGGCTGTGTGCTTCAGGTCCTTGGTTCTCCTGGCTGTGAGCTTCAGGTCCTTGGTTCTCCTGGCTGTGTGCTTCAGGTCCTTGGTTCTCCTGGATGTGAGCTTCAGGTCCTTGGTTCTCCTGGCTGTGAGCTTCAGGTCCTTGGTTCTCCAGGCTGTGTGCTTCAGGTCCTTGGTTCTCCTGGATGTGTGCTTCAGGTCCTTGGTTCTCCTGGATGTGTGCTTCAGGTCCTTGGTTCTCCTGGATGTGTGCTTCAGGTCCTTGGTTCTCCTGGCTGTGTGCTTCAGGTCCTTGGTTCTCCTGGCTGTGTGCTTCAGGTCCTTGGTTCTCCTGGCTGTGTGCTTCAGGTCCTTGGTTCTCCTGGCTGTGTGCTTCAGGTCCTTGGTTCTCCTGGCTGTGTGCTTCAGGTCCTTGGTTCTCCTGGATGTGTGCTTCAGGTCCTTGGTTCTCCTGGCTGTGTGCTTCAGGTCCTTGGTTCTCCTGGCTGTGTGCTTCAGGTCCTTGGTTCTCCTGGCTGTGTGCTTCAGGTCCTTGGTTCTCCTGGCTGTGTGCTTCAGGTCCTTGGTTCTCCTGGCTGTGTGCTTCAGGTCCTTGGTTCTCCTGGATGTGTGCTTCAGGTCCTTGGTTCTCCTGGCTGTGTGCTTCAGGTCCTTGGTTCTCCTGGTTGTGTGCTTCAGGTCCTTGGTTCTCCTGGTTGTGTGCTTCAGGTCCTTGGTTCTCCTGGTTGTGTGCTTCAGGTCCTTGGTTCTCCTGGCTGTGTGCTTCAGGTCCTTGGTTCTCCTGGTTGTGTGCTTCAGGTCCTTGGTTCTCCTGGCTGTGTGCTTCAGGTCCTTGGTTCTCCTGGTTGTGTGCTTCAGGTCCTTGGTTCTCCTGGTTGTGTGCTTCAGGTCCTTGGTTCTCCTGGCTGTGTGCTTCAGGTCCTTGGTTCTCCTGGCTGTGTGCTTCAGGTCCTTGGTTCTCCTGGTTGTGTGCTTCAGGTCCTTGGTTCTCCTGGCTGTGTGCTTCAGGTCCTTGGTTCTCCTGGCTGTGTGCTTCAGGTCCTTGGTTCTCCTGGATGTGTGCTTCAGGTCCTTGGTTCTCCTGGCTGTGTGCTTCAGGTCCTTGGTTCTCCTGGCTGTGTGCTTCAGGTCCTTGGTTCTCCTGGATGTGTGCTTCAGGTCCTTGGTTCTCCTGGCTGTGTGCTTCAGGTCCTTGGTTCTCCTGGCTGTGTGCTTCAGGTCCTTGGTTCTCCTGGCTGTGTGCTTCAGGTCCTTGGTTCTCCTGGCTGTGTGCTTCAGGTCCTTGGTTCTCCTGGATGTGTGCTTCAGGTCCTTGGTTCTCCTGGCTGTGTGCTTCAGGTCCTTGGTTCTCCTGGCTGTGTGCTTCAGGTCCTTGGTTCTCCTGGCTGTGTGCTTCAGGTCCTTGGTTCTCCTGGATGTGTGCTTCAGGTCCTTGGTTCTCCTGGATGTGTGCTTCAGGTCCTTGGTTCTCCTGGCTGTGTGCTTCAGGTCCTTGGTTCTCCTAGCTGTGTACTTCAGGTCCTTGGGTCTCCAGGCTGTGTACTTCAAGTCCTTGGTTCTCCTGGATGTGTGGTTCAGGTCCTTTGTTCTCCTGGCTGTGTGCTTCGGGTCCATGGTTCTCCTGGCTGTGAGCTTCAAGTCCTTCGTTCTCCAGGCTGTGTACTTCAGGTCCTTGGTTCTCCTGGATGTGAGCTTCAGGTCCTTGGTTCTCCTGGCTGTGTGCTTCAGGTCCTTGGTTCTCCTGGCTGTGAGCTTCAGGTCCTTGGTTCTCCTGGCTGTGTGCTTCAGGTCCTTGGTTCTCCTGGCTGTGTGCTTCAGGTCCTTGGTTCTCCTGGCTGTGTGCTTCAGGTCCTTGGTTCTCCTGGCTGTGTGCTTCAGGTCCTTGGTTCTCCTGGCTGTGTGCTTCAGGTCCTTGGTTCTCCTGGCTGTGTGCTTCAGGTCCTTGGTTCTCCTGGCTGTGTGCTTCAGGTCCTTGGTTCTCCTGGTTGTGTGCTTCAGGTCCTTGGTTCTCCTGGTTGTGTGCTTCAGGTCCTTGGTTCTCCTGGTTGTGTGCTTCAGGTCCTTGGTTCTCCTGGCTGTGTGCTTCAGGTCCTTGGTTCTCCTGGCTGTGTGCTTCAGGTCCTTGGTTCTCCTGGCTGTGTGCTTCAGGTCCTTGGTTCTCCTGGCTGTGTGCTTCAGGTCCTTGGTTCTCCTGGTTGTGTGCTTCAGGTCCTTGGTTCTCCTGGCTGTGTGCTTCAGGTCCTTGGTTCTCCTGGCTGTGTGCTTCAGGTCCTTGGTTCTCCTGGTTGTGTGCTTCAGGTCCTTGGTTCTCCTGGTTGTGTGCTTCAGGTCCTTGGTTCTCCTGGCTGTGTGCTTCAGGTCCTTGGTTCTCCTGGTTGTGTGCTTCAGGTCCTTGGTTCTCCTGGTTGTGTGCTTCAGGTCCTTGGTTCTCCTGGCTGTGTGCTTCAGGTCCTTGGTTCTCCTGGTTGTGTGCTTCAGGTCCTTGGTTCTCCTGGCTGTGTGCTTCAGGTCCTTGGTTCTCCTGGTTGTGTGCTTCAGGTCCTTGGTTCTCCTGGTTGTGTGCTTCAGGTCCTTGGTTCTCCTGGTTGTGTGCTTCAGGTCCTTGGTTCTCCTGGTTGTGTGCTTCAGGTCCTTGGTTCTCCTGGTTGTGTGCTTCAGGTCCTTGGTTCTCCTGGCTGTGTGCTTCAGGTCCTTGGTTCTCCTGGTTGTGTGCTTCAGGTCCTTGGTTCTCCTGGCTGTGTGCTTCAGGTCCTTGGTTCTCCTGGTTGTGTGCTTCAGGTCCTTGGTTCTCCTGGCTGTGTGCTTCAGGTCCTTGGTTCTCCTGGTTGTGTGCTTCAGGTCCTTGGTTCTCCTGTGTGCTTCAGGTCCTTGGTTCTCCTGGTTGTGTGCTTCAGGTCCTTGGTTCTCCTGGTTGTGTGCTTCAGGTCCTTGGTTCTCCTGGTTGTGTGCTTCAGGTCCTTGGTTCTCCTGGCTGTGTGCTTCAGGTCCTTGGTTCTCCTGGCTGTGTGCTTCAGGTCCTTGGTTCTCCTGGTTGTGTGCTTCAGGTCCTTGGTTCTCCTGGCTGTGTGCTTCAGGTCCTTGGTTCTCCTGGCTGTGTGCTTCAGGTCCTTGGTTCTCCTGGCTGTGTGCTTCAGGTCCTTGGTTCTCCTGGCTGTGTGCTTCAGGTCCTTGGTTCTCCTGGCTGTGTGCTTCAGGTCCTTGGTTCTCCTGGCTGTGTGCTTCAGGTCCTTGGTTCTCCTGGTTGTGTGCTTCAGGTCCTTGGTTCTCCTGGCTGTGTGCTTCAGGTCCTTGGTTCTCCTGGTTGTGTGCTTCAGGTCCTTGGTTCTCCTGGCTGTGTGCTTCAGGTCCTTGGTTCTCCTGGTTGTGTGCTTCAGGTCCTTGGTTCTCCTGGCTGTGTGCTTCAGGTCCTTGGTTCTCCTGGCTGTGTGCTTCAGGTCCTTGGTTCTCCTGGCTGTGTGCTTCAGGTCCTTGGTTCTCCTGGCTGTGTGCTTCAGGTCCTTGGTTCTCCTGGCTGTGTGCTTCAGGTCCTTGGTTCTCCTGGCTGTGTGCTTCAGGTCCTTGGTTCTCCTGGTTGTGTGCTTCAGGTCCTTGGTTCTCCTGGTTGTGTGCTTCAGGTCCTTGGTTCTCCTGGTTGTGTGCTTCAGGTCCTTGGTTCTCCTGGTTGTGTGCTTCAGGTCCTTGGTTCTCCTGGCTGTGTGCTTCAGGTCCTTGGTTCTCCTGGCTGTGTGCTTCAGGTCCTTGGTTCTCCTGGCTGTGTGCTTCAGGTCCTTGGTTCTCCTGGATGTGTGCTTCAGGTCCTTGGTTCTCCTGGGTGTGCTTCAGGTCCTTGGTTCTCCTGGCTGTGAGCTTCAGGTCCTTGGTTCTCGCTGTGTGAGCTTCAGGTCCTTGGTTCTCCTGGCTGTGTGCTTCAGGTCCTTGGTTCTCCTGGATGTGAGCTTCAGGTCCTTGGTTCTCCTGGATGTGTGCTTCAGGTCCTTGGTTCTCCTGGCTGTGTGCTTCAGGTCCTTGGTTCTCCTGGATGTGAGCTTCAGGTCCTTGGTTCTCCTGGCTGTGTGCTTCAGGTCCTTGGTTCTCCTGGCTGTGTACTTCAGGTCCTTGGTTCTCCTGGATGTGTGCTTCAGGTCCTTGGTTCTCCTGGCTGTGCTTCAGGTCCTTGGTTCTCCTGGCTGTGTGCTTCAGGTCCTTGGTTCTCCTGGCTGTGTGCTTCAGGTCCTTGGTTCTCCTGGCTGTGAGCTTCAGGTCCTTGGTTCTCCTGGCTGTGTGCTTCAGGTCCTTGGTTCTCCTGGCTGTGTGCTTCAGGTCCTTGGTTCTCCTGGCTGTGTGCTTCAGGTCCTTGGTTCTCCTGGCTGTGTGCTTCAGGTCCTTGGTTCTCCTGGCTGTGTGCTTCAGGTCCTTGGTTCTCCTGGCTGTGTACTTCAGGTCCTTGGTTCTCCTGGATGTGTGCTTCAGGTCCTTGGTTCTCCTGGCTGTGTGCTTCAGGTCCTTGGTTCTCCTGGCTGTGTGCTTCAGGTCCTTGGTTCTCCTGGCTGTGTGCTTCAGGTCCTTGGTTCTCCTGGCTGTGTGCTTCAGGTCCTTGGTTCTCCTGGCTGTGTGCTTCAGGTCCTTGGTTCTCCTGGCTGTGTGCTTCAGGTCCTTGGTTCTCCTGGCTGTGTGCTTCAGGTCCTTGGTTCTCCTGGCTGTGTGCTTCAGGTCCTTGGTTCTCCTGGCTGTGTGCTTCAGGTCCTTGGTTCTCCTGGCTGTGTGCTTCAGGTCCTTGGTTCTCCTGGCTGTGTGCTTCAGGTCCTTGGTTCTCCTGGCTGTGAGCTTCAGGTCCTTGGTTCTCCTGGATGTGTGCTTCAGGTCCTTGGTTCTCCTGGATGTGAGCTTCAGGTCCTTGGTTCTCCTGGATGTGTGCTTCAGGTCCTTGGTTCTCCTGGATGTGAGCTTCAGGTCCTTGGTTCTCCTGGATGTGTGCTTCAGGTCCTTGGTTCTCCTGGCTGTGTGCTTCAGGTCCTTGGTTCTCCTGGCTGTGTGCTTCAGGTCCTTGGTTCTCCTGGCTGTGTCTTCAGGTCCTTGGTTCTCCTGGCTGTGTGCTTCAGGTCCTTGGTTCTCCTGGCTGTGTACTTCAGGTCCTTGGTTCTCCTGGCTGTGTGCTTCAGGTCCTTGGTTCTCCTGGCTGTGTGCTTCAGGTCCTTGGTTCTCCTGGCTGTGAGCTTCAGGTCCTTGGTTCTCCTGGCTGTGTGCTTCAGGTCCTTGGTTCTCCTGGATGTGTGCTTCAGGTCCTTGGTTCTCCTGGCTGTGTGCTTCAGGTCCTTGGTTCTCCTGGCTGTGTGCTTCAGGTCCTTGGTTCTCCTGGCTGTGTGCTTCAGGTCCTTGGTTCTCCTGGCTGTGTGCTTCAGGTCCTTGGTTCTCCTGGCTGTGAGCTTCAGGTCCTTGGTTCTCCTGGCTGTGTGCTTCAGGTCCTTGGTTCTCCTGGCTGTGAGCTTCAGGTCCTTGGTTCTCCTGGCTGTGTGCTTCAGGTCCTTGGTTCTCCTGGCTGTGTGCTTCAGGTCCTTGGTTCTCCTGGCTGTGTGCTTCAGGTCCTTGGTTCTCCTGGCTGTGTGCTTCAGGTCCTTGGTTCTCCTGGCTGTGTGCTTCAGGTCCTTGGTTCTCCTGGCTGTGTGCTTCAGGTCCTTGGTTCTCCTGGCTGTGAGCTTCAGGTCCTTGGTTCTCCAGGCTGTGTGCTTCAGGTCCTTGGTTCTCCTGGCTGTGTGCTTCAGGTCCTTGGTTCTCCTGGCTGTGTGCTTCAGGTCCTTGGTTCTCCTGGCTGTGTGCTTCAGGTCCTTGGTTCTCCTGGCTGTGTGCTTCAGGTCCTTGGTTCTCCTGGCTGTGTGCTTCAGGTCCTTGGTTCTCCTGGCTGTGTGCTTCAGGTCCTTGGTTCTCCTGGCTGTGTGCTTCAGGTCCTTGGTTCTCCTGGCTGTGTGCTTCAGGTCCTTGGTTCTCCTGGCTGTGTGCTTCAGGTCCTTGGTTCTCCTGGCTGTGTGCTTCAGGTCCTTGGTTCTCCTGGCTGTGTGCTTCAGGTCCTTGGTTCTCCTGGCTGTGTGCTTCAGGTCCTTGGTTCTCCTGGCTGTGTGCTTCAGGTCCTTGGTTCTCCTGGTTGTGTGCTTCAGGTCCTTGGTTCTCCTGGCTGTGTGCTTCAGGTCCTTGGTTCTCCTGGTTGTGTGCTTCAGGTCCTTGGTTCTCCTGGTTGTGTGCTTCAGGTCCTTGGTTCTCCTGGTTGTGTGCTTCAGGTCCTTGGTTCTCCTGGCTTGTGTGCTTCAGGTCCTTGGTTCTCCTGGCTGTGAGCTTCAGGTCCTTGGTTCTCCTGGATGTGTGCTGTAGTGGGCATGACCATGTCCACTCTGATACACCTGTGTACTTTTGAACTGTTCCAGAGATGACCTTTACTGACCTCTCAGTAAAGCAGGACATTTTAACACAATTTATTCCATTAGTTATAATCTGAGGACATATAGTCACTAAAAGAGACTATTTCTATATTTGATTTTATTCTAATGTAATCAAATGAATAACTTTTTGTCATTTTCATGATATGTGCTTTTATGCTGTGTTATTCTTTTAATATGGAGTATTACTGTGTTACTTGACCAAATGAAAGTGTCTACTCAAAATATCTATGACAAAGTTGAATAAGGTGTCAAGTTGACTTGCTCTGAAGTTGTTTTTGTTGAGTTCAGCTAAAACTCTCGTGAGCGTCGAGATGTCTCCTCTCTTTCAGACACTTTTCCAAAACATTCCTCTGTGTTATCTAAGCAGACCTGCTGCTAACCTTGAGTTTTTCTTTTCACTCTTCACACTCCTCTCGGCCCACGGACGAATGAGGGAAGTGTGTTCTTATCTCTTTTTCTTGAAAAAAAGCGTTTGTGCCGTGAACGCTTCAGTGTTGAATGGACAGAGAGTCTGAATGGACAGAGACCTGAAAGCTCTCTGCCTTGCAGCTGGTCAAGCTTGGTCAAATGCCAAAGACTAACTTGTCAGCTAGAACTGATGGACGCCTCCATTTAGTTCCCCGAGCAAAAGCTCCAAAGTTCTTAATGAACTTTCTTTGAGAAACATCTTATCTTGAGTCAGACCAGAAGTTGCCACGATTTCTGATGACCAACGCGGAAACCAGGAGACGTTGAAACGTAAACGAGGACCGGCTCAGACGTGCGAGACCTGCAAAGCCTCTGTACACCTGAAAGGCTGGTGTGTCATCTCTTTCCTGACTGTCGTCAAAAGGTAAAGAGCGGTTTACAAACGTACCTGGATTTTAGCTGAAGTCTGATGGAAGGTGTCATTTCTGGTTACATCCAAGATAAATAATTTCCCTTCTTAATCTCTCCAACCTTTTATTCCTCCTTTTCCCTTCCCTCTCCATTCAAGCTGGAAACTATATTAAGCTATAGAGCCCTCAGACTAAATAATTAACATCATATTTACGTCTGTTGTGTTAAATTAAGTGTGTGATGTGTGTTAAATCGCAAGAAAGTGAAATCATGTCAATCAAGTGTAATAATGTTGATTTTAGTTGATTTATTTTAAATAAATGGTATTGTCTTCTGGCGTACCAACTAAAGTCAACGTTTATTGTCACTTAATGGTTATAGTTCTTTATTCATCACAAAGATCACAGAAATATTGAATAAACGAAAAAGAAGAGAATCCGTGAAATTACTATTCAATCTGAATAAGTAAAGTAATTAAGGTAAAAAGGAGGTCAGCTTTAAACTGACCCTCCACTATATCCTTTACATCTGGTGGCCTCGTATCGGCTTCTAAAAGTTTGTCAACAAATCTATGATCTCTCATGAATTGTAACGTCATGTTTTGCATAATGGAATCCAAGTTTTAAACTCTGAAGATAATAATTTTGGCTGAGGTGTTCAAGACGGCAGGTTCTGCATGTTTTTATCATTTAAAGCTAAGAAATTGTTATCGTTTCAACTCTGTTACACGCTGTTTGAAGCATTCAGGTGAAGTTTTTGTCAGCCCGTAGTCTGTGGGGTTCTGGTCTGGTTTCGGTCCAATTCACGCACAGACTCCTGTACAGAGCTTTGTTGAAATGACCGCCGAGTCATAGTGCCTGGAAGCTAATTTAACATCTCCATTGCTGTTGTGGTATTTTACATTTTATAGAAGGTCGAAGCAGCATATACTGTTAGAACGTTGTCGGATTGTGGTTCTGAAACCCGAGTTCTGCTCCTTTGAAGTGGACCGGACCGACCTTGAAGTGGCTCCGAGAGAGTCTGTGTTGTTCAACAGCCGCAGTGCTGTGTTACTGAGCGTAACTAGTTGGCCTGTCTAGATGTGCGCCGCATGTTTCAGCATTTTGGGAAGTTAATTTGTAGCGTTTGAGTTGTTTTTAAGAGTCTATGAAGTTGTTTTCTGCTGTGCAAACTAAGCGTTAAGAAGACGTGTCAACATGTCCGTTTATGAGCTGTGATTGGATGAAACGAGTGCTGTGAGCTGTGAATCACTCTTGTAGCGAACGCTGATTCGCTGTTGTGTGCTGTCAATCACTCTTGTAGCGAACGCCGATTCGCTGTTGTGTGCTGTCAATCACGTCGCACGCCGTTGCGATCAGCCCACTTTGTCGTCATTTCCGGCAGTACATTGGTCGAAGGTAAGACACTACATTCGCCATGGATGCTTGTAGAATGAACTACAGACGCTGTGATTGATTTGTTGACGTGACGTATGTTGTAGCGAGCTCCGCCTCGCTCACGTTCGAAGCTGGTGACGCGCTACGCACGCTGCGTTGGCCCGCCCATTCTTGTCGTCATTTCATTTCCTGGTGCATTTTCGGGTGATAGGCATTCACACTCTCACGAACACACTCACAGAGAAAAGAGGTCTCACTAAAAGCTTGAAAACTCATCTTAAGCCATCAACATTGTCTAACAACTTTGATTTGTCTCTGACAAGAAAGCGGTTCGAGCAATTATCACGTTCTTACTGAAAACTAACTCTAAAAAGGTTGTTTTCTTTCCATGCACTGATTTAAACTCAGTCGCCTCGTGATAACTTACTCGAAGCTGCCCCCTGTTGGACGTTAATAGATGAGTACTCTCAACACATCATAAAGTCAGCATTTTATGGTGAAATTACCAGCTTTAAAATTTGTTCTGTACACAAACAAAAACTCCTGTTTATTTTAAATAAAATTTTAGAATAACAGAGGTACAGACGAACAATTGATGCTTGTTTTAAATACTAAAGAGATTTAAAACAACACTAAAACAAAGCATCTTTTATTTGATTTTCAAATTAAATAAAAAAAAAAAGTTGATGGAGAACAGAGCATTTCCACATTAAGCTCTTCACATCTCTGAATTTTAAGCAGATTCGGTGTACACTGTACACTTTTAGTTAAAATTGCATTTTTAACGTTTTTCTGTGTACATTTAAAACAGTAAGGTTAATTTGATAACAAATTTCTTTTTCGAATAACACCTGCATGTACCAGCTTGTTGATTTTTACAGACTCAAAACAAATATGGATACACAATCAGATGACGTTGTACCATCCTCATCCTTGAAGGATGCTGATGGTGAGGAGAAAATCCCAGCGCAGGAGGATTCAGACACTGAGTCAGAGGACACAGATTGTGTTGATAATGCCTTAAAGCTGCTAACTAAACCCCTCGTGAAGTATGGTGAGGAGATAGCAGCAATGGACACCTCGACTCTGAACACAGAGTTAGAAAATCTAACAACAAGCATACTCAAAAAAGATGGGAAAAAGCTCAGCGCCGACCGTCTAGCCAAATTGGCCCTTCTGTTGAAGGCCAGACTGGACCATGAAGTGGAGAGGTGTGTGGACCTTGAGGAGAAACTGGCTGATGAGAAAACTAAACACGAAGGTACCACTTCAGATTTTGTGTCATACCAGAAAACGACAAATACAGAGACTGAACGTTTAAAAAATGAAATACAGTCGCAAACACAGTCATATGAGGAAAACATTCGTTCCAGAGGACGAAAATATGACGAGTCTGTCAGGGAGAATGAAAAATTACAGCAAGAAATACAATCGCTGTCTAGAGAATTACAAGAGAACAAGGAAAAAAGAGAAGAAACCCACAACCTGTGCACAAGGTTGAAAATTGAGTATGATAGATTAAAAGAACAACTAAAAGAGAGCACTCAATTCGAGGAAAATAAAAAACTCAGTGAACAGTGCACAGCGCTACAAACTGAAGTTGATTGTTTACGCAGAGAAGTGACTGAAAGTAAGGTGGAACTGACCTTAACTAAAGAAAACCTTTTTAAAGAAAGGGAAAGATGGGTGGATGTTGTGGCAAAGCAGTCTCAAGGCTTCACACCCCCACCACCTCCACGCGGTAATGCAGAATTGCTCACCGTACCTGTTAAGACCCGCCAGTCGGAGCAGGGACTTGCGTCCTCAACAACAACACCTGCACATGGATCACAGGTAAATGGGAATAGCAATGGTGCTAACCTTTCTATTCCAATACCTGAACTCCAGAAGCTTTCTAGATACATTCAACGCTTTGAGCCAGGGCCGTTGGGTTCAATCCATACAAAGACCTACCTAGACTCTCTTGACTTCCAACTGGGTAATTTTCCAAATGCTACTGCTGAGGATAAAATTGCACTGATCAGGCTCACCGCAGACTGGCCTGTATATGCCTTCATTGATCGCCAACCAGACGCCATGAAAACAGATTACAAACTGTTGCGTGATACTCTTATACGAGAGTTCACTCCAAACATGGGGCCTGGTGGCTACCCTGATGCCGAGAAGGTCGTGCAAGGTAAGAAAGAGCATCCACAGGCATATTACCAGAGAATGTTCCAGGCTTTCTTTGGTAATCGCAATGAACCGGGCATGGAGGACGAAGTAGGTTTTAAATACCTTTTCGGTAAAAACCTCCACCCTGATATAAAAGAGTCAGTACAAGTGATGGCTAATTTCAGAGACAAAACCATCAAGGAAATGAAACAATGCGCCGTAAATGTTTTCGAGGCCCGCATGGAATGCAGAACACCCGTAGAGGTGTTCACGAGTGCGAGAGTCGAACCCCAATCGCTGGAACTGGAAGGGACGCGAGCACCAGCTCCCTATCCACCGACAGGCGAAAAGAAACAGACCTTTCAACCCGACAAACCACAAAGTGGGGGTATCCGCTGGAGAAAGAAGCCAGGGTGGCTCAGGCAAAACACGGAGGGTGAACAAAAGGATCAAAAGGGGGGTGCGCGTCCAAGGAGTACAGATTATGGGTACAGGGGTAACCCATATAACCAAGGGTGGTCCCAGCAGGAACCCCCGAACCAAGGGCGGTCCCAGAGGGGACCCCCGAAACCAGGGTGGTCCCGGAAGGGACCCCCGAGCCGTGGACCTGCTCCTCCTACCCCTCGAACAGAACAGTCCGAGACAGGAAAAAAGTCGCAAAAGTCCCAGAGGAAAGGCCGTAATTCTCTGTCCCCAGAGGACATGGAGAAATTACGTCGGTTTTTAAAAGATTTGGATGATACAGGCAAGGATAACAAGCCTGGAGTATTGTGCAGCACTGTCGTTGACAGATGCTCAGAGCACACAAATAACAACAATGCCACAGTTGCTGGCAGTCACAAAGATACTGATGGTCAGGTTGCTGACAATCAGGGTAATGACAGTCAAATCATTGACAGTCCAGAATGTGACAGTCAACAAAACATTGACTGTAACCATGACTTCATTGTTACGGAGTCTGAGCAACCCTCGTCAGAGCAAGGGGGGGAAAGCTCACTCACCGCTGAAAGTGGCTCGCCACGAACTGAACAGTCAGACCCATGTGTGTCTGCACTAACAGTACTGATAAATGAAGGTCACACAGTCGGGGGTAGGCGTGATAAACGTCAGAGAAAACCTGGTAAGTTCCTGTGTGACATTATCAGAAAGGGGCCCGCTAAGAAGGCTTACCTGTCCATCACGTTGGAAGGGGTCCTCAGAAAAGAGGCCCTCTTGGATGGTGGGGCAGACATATCCGTTATGTCACCCACACTGTTAGAAGAGCTACGGCTGGCCGCTAACGGTGTTGACAGGGAAATACCCCTCAGAGAATGTGCTATAGTTTTGCAGGGTCTCTCGGAGACGAGTACAACCCTAACAGCTATAGCAATGGTTCACATGCAGATTGGTGAGACGACACTATACCACCCGGTATACGTGTCCACCGTTGACTCATGCCCATTTTTGGTTGGCCAAGACTTTATAAACCGCTTCGACGCGGTTATAGATTATGGCGATCAGACAATGTGGACCAGAGTGAGTCAACCACTGCCGATCGATATGCCTACACAGAGTAACACTGACCGTCTAACGGCAGGTACCGCGGAAGGCAAAAGGGAATGCTCAGACGAGAGCACAATCCCTGTGGGTGAACCTTCAACTACAGGTGAGGCAGTAGAGGCCCAACAAGAGAGCCCCCTCTGCGAGCTGAAACAGTTGGCACTCACTGAACACTACCTACCACAGGTAGTCAATGGTGTTGAGATTCAAGGATCCCACACCGATGATGCTGTTCTGTCCCCTTGGACGGAGAAATCAGCGATCAGCCAAGCTTTCTTTGGAACCTTGGTTAAGAAACAGTTGGGTCTCGGAATGAACAAAAAGGCTTTCCGCTTCTCGTTAGACCCCAACGATAAACAGGTAATGACCGCTAAAGGGATCATTGACCTTAAACTAATCTGGAACCAACGAGAACTGGATCACCCGTTCCTCGTGGTCCCGAACTTACCACATGCAACCTACATAGGCTCCGACATTTTGGTAAGATTAGGTGTCCGAGTGGACGTCAACAACAATGCACTGTGGTCACTAGATACAGCCACGAAGGACTCTCCTGTGTTAACCACAGAGAACCTTAAGGCTGGACAGACCATTCCAGAGGTCTGCCAGGTTGCTAACAGCCATAACACTGTGGTGCCACCTCAGGTTATGAACAAGCCGGTGATGATTCACATCATGAAAGGACAGGCTATTAGAACAAAACAGGCATGCTTTCAACCATCTCCTATGTTTTTCAACTTAGGACTGTCCATGGAGGCCACATGCCAAGTGACCCTCGACGGCAGAACCACGACTGTCGCTGTGTGTAACACGAGCACAGAAGAGGTACTGATCCCAAAGCGCTCACAGCTAGGATGGTTGATCTCTACTGATTTTCATGATTTTGAACTAAGCATTCCATTTCTGGGAGGACTCCCAGAAAACTTGATCCCAAGTCATCATTCGGGGCGAGTCTTGTTCACAAAACCAACACAGGCCATAGCTCTTTTCTCCCCCACTGAGTCCGACCGGGACATTGTCCACAGGTTCGGTTTCAACCAAGGAGAAAGTCTAGGCCCTCAAACTTACAGTGCACTACCTGTTGACAGGTTTTATGACACTGAAGGGGACTCACTGGAGCTCCCCAGAGAACAAGAACCGCTCTCAATTGCTTCACAGATAGACCAGGTGGTCGCTCAGGCCGACGCCTTGAAAACTGATGAAGACAGGGACAAACTTCGCAAAGTTCTGCTAAAATATGAAAAATCATTCTCAACTGACTCGATGGATTGTGGGTTGACCACGCTCCACACAGTGAGCATTCCAACCCCGCCTGATGCTCCACCTGCATTTGTCAGACAATACAAGATTCCTCTGGCAGCACATCAACCTATCAGGGAAATCATTGATGACCTGTTAGGAAAAGGTATCATCCGATACTGTAACAGCACTTACTCTGCGCCTTTATGGCCGGTGTTAAAACCAAATGGTAAGTGGAGACTTACTATAGACTACAGAAAGCTAAACAAACAAGTTCCCTTATCCAGATGGCCTATGACGCAGCTCCAACAGGAGTTGCCCAAGGTCACCAATGGTAAGTACTTTTCGACCCTTGACATCGCCTCTGGTTTTTGGACCATTCCTGTGCGCGACGAGGATCAATACAAACTAGCTTTCACTTTTGGTGGCCGTCAATACACCTTCAATAGGTGTCCCTTTGGCTACGCTAACTCACCTGCAGAGTTCAACATCTTCTTGAACAAAGCATGTCCAGACGCCCGCGAGCGTGGGACACTGATTTATGTGGATGATGTCCTTTTGAGGCAGCCAACACTGGACTCACATCTGGCCGAAATCGACCACGTTCTGAATCAGCTGACAACTGCTGGTGCTAAAATATCACTGTCGAAGTGCCAGTGGTGCAGAACCAAGGTGGACTACGTTGGCCTACTTGTAGGTCCAGACGGAGTACAACCACAGCTGACTCGCACCCAAGGCCTTGACAATCTCAAAGTCCCCACCAATCTCAAAGAACTACAAAGTTTTCTTGGCGTGTGTAACTACTCGAACCAGTTCATAGAGAACTATGCAGACCTTGCAAAGCCACTGACTGAACTCCTAAAGAAAGACGTTCCATTTGTCTGGACTGACAAACAGCAGCAGGCAATGGACGCTCTTATAAACAGGATCAAGTCAGCCCCATGTTTAGCCTACCCAGACTACAACAAAGAGTTTTACTTGGAAGTGGGCTTCTCAGCTCATTGCATAAGTGCAGGTCTGTACCAAATACACGACAGAGACAAACGTGTAGTAGCCTACGCCAGCAAGACGATGGCAGGCCCCGAGTTGAGATTCTCAGACTGTGAGAAAGCTCTACTGACCACAGTGTGGGCAGTAAAACATTTCTCCAGCTACATTGGTGGACAGAAAATCATTGTGGAAACACAACACCAGCCAGTGACATTCCTGAACAGCCAACGCATCAGAGATGGTGTGGTAACAAACTCACGTGTTGCAACGTGGCTCATGGCGCTTCAAAGTTTTAACCTAGACATACGTTATGGTCAAAACAAGAAGTCACATCTGGGGACAGACTTGGCACTCTGCCAAAAGTGTACACAAGATGTACCAGCGACCCAGCCGTTGGCTGAGGAAAAAACCCCTGTGACTGAAGACCCGAACCACCACTTCTTTGATGACAATATCTGCAAAGATATGACAACATTGTACGTGGATGGATCTTCATTCCTCCGCGACAAAATCTGTAGGGCAGGTGTTGGAGGGGTCCTCCTCCAAGACCAAGAACAGATTACCTTCAGCTACAAATTAGGCTCTCAGACTTCTCAGTACGCTGAGATTGCAGGAATCCTAATAGCTCTCCAGATGGTAGTAGCACGCTCCATCAAGACCCTAGTCATCTGCACTGACTCTAACTATGCTCGTTTGAGTTTCGCTTGTCACCTTGCTGTGTGGAAACAGAACGGTTTCCTAACAAGCGACAGAAAAGTGGTCAAACACAAAGAGCTTTTCATGGCATGTGATCACTTGGTGACATCACACGACTTACAGATCTACTGGAAGAAAGTTCCAGGACATTCTAGAGTCCCAGGCGATGACAAGCACTACAATGACATTGCAGATTCCTTAGCCAAAGAAGGAGCCGACGAAGGTCCTCTATGGTCCTTCGACTCCTCCTGGTTGATCAAGACTCTGTCAACACAACCTGCTGTTGAGGTTATGGCAGTCACACGTGCACAGGCCGCGGACAAACCTGCTGACAACGCAGTCTCCGTACGACCCGCACTGACTGACCCTGACATCATCCAACTTCAGAAGTCGGATCCTGCTATCAACTCCATGATACTGTATCTGACTGATCCGGACAAGAACACTCCGTCTAAAGACGAACTGGATTCCGATCCAGACCTTAAAGTCCTTTATCAGCTGCGCAAACAGCTTAAACTACTCAAGGGCATCCTGACTTTCGCTCATGGACCAACGTCCTCACCTGTGTTCGTGGTTCCCCATGACCAAAGGGGGGTGATGTTAGTTCATGCCCATGATCTCCCGTCCGCAGGACACAAAGGAGATAAAGCCACGCTGACGGCATTAAAACAAATTGCCTATTGGCCTGGAATGAAAAAGGATGTCAAGGACTACATTGAAGGGTGCGTGGTCTGTGGCCAGTTTCAGCCAACCAGACCACTTCACAGAGCACCACTGCAAAGCAGAGGCATTGCATTCCCATGGTCTGACCTCCAGATCGACTGGGTTGGACCACTCACTAAGAGCTCTAGAGGAAATAAATATTTTCTCACGGTAACCTGTGCATTTACCAAATGGGTAGAATGCCTACCAGCTCCTAACGACACAGCACAAACAACTGCTATGTTGTTAATGAATCATATATTCTCAAGGTTTGGACTTCCCCTTCGGGTGAACTCAGACCAAGGTACACACTTCACAGGTGAAGTGATGAAAGAACTGTGGAAGACGCTAGGCGTCAAGGCCAACTTTCATGTCGGCTACCACCCACAGGCTTCAGGCCAAGTGAGAGAGCAAACAGAACTGTGGTGAGTATTTTGAAGAAATACGTGGCTGCAAACCACAAGGACTGGGATGTGAAACTCCCTCTGGTCCTCATGGCCATAAGAGCCACTCCACACACATCAACTGGCATCTCTCCCTTCGAGATGATGACCGGTCGACAGATGACTCTCCCTCTACACCTGTTGTACCAACCAGGCGACGCCGTCATGGCGACAGCCTACACTACACAACAATACATGAAAGATTTGAATGTACACCTCAGAAACACTTTTGCTTTCGCCCAGAAAAACCTGGAAAGGTCCGCTGAAGGACGCAAGGCGTACTATGACCAGAAGGCCTCTCACAATGAACTCCAAGTGGGAGACAGAGTCTGGTACTATACGTTCGCCCCAACAACCGGGAAAGGAGAGTCCGGGACCGGAACTCTCGCCCGCAAACTAATGCCCAGGTGGACTGGACCTCATCTGATAACAGACAAAGTGTCCTCAGTCGTCTACGAGATCAAAATCAGCAAAGGCCGCAAAGAGCCAATTGCTAAATGGGTACATCGAAATCAGATCAAACCTTACAAGGCGTTCAATGACTCCACAAAAGACAAAGATCTCACAAACTCACCGACTTCATGGGATAATAAGGTCGTCCAAACACAAGTTAGTAAATAAACTAATCAGGTTTAAACTACCATATTTCCCACCCTATAAGTCGCATTGTCCAATTTGAACTTAGAAACGCTAAGCCTAACACCCACAACATAAAACTAATCTTAACAAACGTTTAAATCAACAGGATCTAACGTGCCATTTGTTATTAAGAAGCTAAGACCTATCTTTTTGTGTCTCCCTAGGATCACGATGAAATCACTCCTAGTAATCTTCACCCTCTTGGGAACCATCCAAGAAGGACAGGCTGAGGTTGTGACCCTTGGACCCACCTCAGGCATCAGTCTTAGGGACCAACCCGGACTGCTCGTCACAGATTGTCAGCTGTACACTCGGAAGGTCTTCGTCCGCTTCGATCCCCAAACGGTGATCAATCAGCACATCAAAATCAAAGACGAATGGACTAACGAAACATGGTACACTTTACCAATCCAGAATGCAAGAGGTCAAACCCGACACATGTTAAAGCAGCTACGTAAGTTCACCCTCACACAACAAGAGCTGAGCGGAACGCGTAGACGAAAAAAGAGTGTCCTTAGTGGGCTTCTCAATGCTGCCTCCGCCATTGGATCTCTTTTTGGCTTAGGTCTGTCTACAATCAACAGTGTCAGCATAACGTCCTTAAAACAACACGTTAATGACATACAGAAGGAATTCCCATGGATCAGAACACAAATGGATCGGCAACAAACACAGTTAACTCACGTGACCGAAACGGTTCAGAAGACCGTCTTAGTGTTGAACACTCACACCAAAGAAATCAAGGTCGTCGCACAAATGGTTAATGAGCTAAAACGCAAGGTAGAATGGGACTATGCCTTCGCACATGCGATAGATAGTATCCTTGCTGACATGCTTAGAGATATCAGCTCATCAGTCGATGCGCTAGTTACAGGCAGAATCCCACCCTATCTAGTCTCTCTAGACATGGTAACAGACATCCTTAACACCGCTACAAAAGAAAAAGTGAGATCAATCCAGGCTCAACTGGCTTACACTCTCGGTAGCGCGGTCCCGATTTATGTTGATCATCGAGAATGCGAATTCGGGTTCATTATCAATCTACCTATCGTCTCTATGGACAACATTTACAGACTGAAAGATGTCATTAATGTCGGAAATTGGAATGGTGAGAATCACATCAAAATCCATACTCCAAAAGTGGTTGCTTATCACGAAAGCGACCCCACAACCTATCTAGCTCCAAACCTCCAGATGTGTACCCTCACTCACGAGATACACTACCTGTGTACAAGTAGACCTTTTATGTGGAATCATGCCGCAGGCATTTGCGGAATCACCCCGATTCTAAAGAACTCAAAGTGTTCAACGACCATAACCCCGCGCCACCTGGTCACTGCTGCCCAAGCAGAAAGGATTGGGTCGCGGTGGTTGGTCAACACTCCCGACAGAAATGCAGTCATGGTCTATGATCGCCCCGGGTCCATTCGACATTTGAATCTACCAGATAAAACAATGTGGATTAGAGTCCCAAAAGGAAAAACCATACACATTGGTGATCTGACGCTTTATTATCTCGATCCTGAACGGTGGGAAACGACTCTAGAATACCCTGAGTACCTCGCAAACATGAGCCTACAGATAGACCCCGGTACCGTAAAGCAAATCCTATTCGAAGGAACTAAAATCGTCGATGTAGAACAAATAAACCAGGTTCTAAAGACTCTCAAATCTGAAACCAGAACTCCGCTTCCACCCATCACTTACGCATGGTCCAGCGCTGACACGCTAATCATAGTCGTGATAGTAATGCTTTCCATTGTAGTTAGCGGTCTAGCCGGTATAGTTGCGATTCTATTCCGCCACGTCCAATCGCTTCAAGCCCAACTAGACGATTATAAGAAAAGTCGCGCACCCAAGGCGAAATTCTTAAAAAACAGGAAACCCAGAGTGGGCAGCGTGGGTAGCGTGCTGGAATCTGACGACAAGAGTGTGTCGAAGCAGTGAAACGTTGTTTCCTTGTTGTTTAGTCATTACTG
>JBBPBX010011517.1:21778-55788 GCA_038048925.1 Garcialebias charrua | reverse complement strand
TGGTTTCGGAGCAGAAACTGACAAACTCCCTCCTCCTCCCCCACCCCCTCCTTCCCCGTCTGTGTGAAAATTTATACTGTATTTACTTACAAGAAAAGTACTGTGCTAACAGAGAGGCGGTACTGATGAAACATACATAAATAAAATAAAAATAAACATAAATATGGCACGAGAACTAAAAGTTGATGTTGAGAAGTAGATTTTTATTTAAATAATTTTACAAACCAAGAAATTTGACTTGCTTGAAGAATTCTCGGTGGATCTGTGAACACACATATACAAATTATTACTTTCTTACTTCAGCATTCCATTTAAAACGTGACTGAGTGAGGATTGATTGCAAACATTTCCCATTGTATTTTTCCTGATATTAAGAAAAATTATGAAAGGTTACATAATCATCTCTGATGTACAGGACCTGAAAACTTATGGTTAAATATAAAATAAATATTTAAATACTTTTTTTAAATCATGAATGTAGCAGAATGCTACACAAAGTCTCTAGTATTTGATCAATCTTGTTTATAAAATTCTAATCCAAATACTTTAGGTTTTAAAGGCTTAACAACGTTAAATTAGGACGTTTTAACAGTAGGCCTGGCGCCCACACCAGCGGTCCGATTTAATAAAATTTTAGCGAGAAAGACTCCAAATTGTTTCGCTGAACCAAGCGGACAGATCCGTTTTTATCATGAAAATCTGACGAAGAAAGATCCGATTTTACATAATCCAAAAATTACGTTTTTTATCGGAAATGAAAGCTAAGCTAATGCTAACGGAGCCGCCAGCTAAAAGCTTCGTCCGTCCGAAGACAGTGCAAATGCCGTTGTACTGTGAAACCAAACGTTTCTAAATTGTTTTCTCTGCAAAAAGAAACTGAGAATTCGCTTACCAATTTTTATCGAAATAGTTCTGTCGAAAAAGCTGAATGATGACGAGGCAAGAATTCAGGAGGCCTTGTTGTCATGAGAACTTTGATACAGTGTTGCCAGATCTCGCGACAGAAGCAAGCGACCAGCCCAAAACAAGCCCAAAACGAGCCCAACTGGCAACCCACCCCATTGTGTAAAACTAAGACCGTTTTTAACCAGTATAAACATACATTTGTTATGGCGTTGCATACAAACGGCAAAAATTATGCTAAACACTTTGAAAAACATAGCCACTCTAAAAAATAAAGATACATTTTGCATATTTATACAGATTAATCCCATTAAACCTCTGGGACTCATTTGAGATCTGAATTTTAAACGAAGAGTGATGTCAACAATTGACAATAACAACAATAGACATTCATGAAAGCTGCGTACAACTTAGTAAAAATAAACTAAAAATTGGACAGCTAACCATGATGTGCACCCTTTTCTCCCATTTTTTAATTATATTATTTCCCCATATTTCCCCACTTATTGGAGCTAATTTTAGCGTGGTTTTGTCACTAGACGAAGAATAAAGTGAAATGAATAACAAGCCCAAATAAGCGACTTTAAGTTCAAAGTAAGCCCAAGTAACCACGATAAGCGACTACAGAAAACAAAGAGCCCAGAGTAGCTTATGATGAGCGGACTTGGCAACTATGCTCACAGACACCTGTGATTATCTGAGGGGAACAGAAAAGTAACATTCGTGAAACAAAAACTGTTTTATCTTGGTCATCCAGAGAGGTTCAGTTCATGTTTTCAGATTCTGAGTAGAGTCTGTTACTGCGAGGTGAGAGGAACGGGATGTTTTTATAGCAGTCGCATAGGATGTTGATAAAACACGGAATATATTTGGATTTAATGCAAAATAAATGGGAAGTAGAGAAAGTATTACAGGTATACTGCATTGAATTACAATTATTGACTATTTAAACTTTTATAATAAGCTTGTTAATTTAAATTAACAACCATAATCAGATCAAAATTAAGTTTAGGCATTTTAGGATAACAAGTCTTAGAAAAATTTAGCAGAAATTTATTTTTAGACTTGCCAGTAAATTCTGTCTTTTAAAAGTTTAACTAAATTGATAGAACCAGAAAGTTCATTCTCAATAGTCCAGGTATCAAATCCGCTCATTCTCAATCAGTTCATCTGGACAATTTCTTTTTAGTAGAAACGTTTCACCCTCACTCCAGAGGGCTTCGTCAGTCAGAGCAGTCCAAAGCAAACTGAAGCTACCCCACCAAGTAAACAACTTAAGTGGACCAACCAGTTTGCTGTAGCCAAGATGGTTTCTGGGGGCTTGTCCCTCGTCGACTCCTCCCAGGCAGGCAGACATGTCCAAAGTGGTTCAAGACCAGAAAGTTCATTCTCAATAGTCCAGGTATCAAATCCGCTCATTCTCAATCAGTTCATCTGGACAATTTCTTTTTAGTAGAAACGTTTCACCCTCACTCCAGAGGGCTTCGTCAGTCAGAGCAGTCCAAAGCAAACTGAAGCTACCCCACCAAGTAAACAACTTAAGTGGACCAACCAGTTTGCTGTAGCCAAGATGGTTTCTGGGGGCTTGTCCCTCGTCGACTCCTCCCAGGCAGGCAGACATGTCCAAAGTGGTTCAAGACCAGAAAGTTCATTCTCAATAGTCCAGGTATCAAATCCGCTCATTCTCAATCAGTTCATCTGGACAATTTCTTTTTAGTAGAAACGTTTCACCCTCACTCCAGAGGGCTTCGTCAGTCAGAGCAGTCCAAAGCAAACTGAAGCTACCCCACCAAGTAAACAACTTAAGTGGACCAACCAGTTTGCTGTAGCCAAGATGGTTTCTGGGGGCTTGTCCCTCGTCGACTCCTCCCAGGCAGGCAGACATGTCCAAAGTGGTTCAAGACCAGAAAGTTCATTCTCAATAGTCCAGGTATCAAATCCGCTCATTCTCAATCAGTTCATCTGGACAATTTCTTTTTAGTAGAAACGTTTCACCCTCACTCCAGAGGGCTTCGTCAGTCAGAGCAGTCCAAAGCAAACTGAAGCTACCCCACCAAGTAAACAACTTAAGTGGACCAACCAGTTTGCTGTAGCCAAGATGGTTTCTGGGGGCTTGTCCCTCGTCGACTCCTCCCAGGCAGGCAGACATGTCCAAAGTGGTTCAAGACCAGAAAGTTCATTCTCAATAGTCCAGGTATCAAATCCGCTCATTCTCAATCAGTTCATCTGGACAATTTCTTTTTAGTAGAAACGTTTCACCCTCACTCCAGAGGGCTTCGTCAGTCAGAGCAGTCCAAAGCAAACTGAAGCTACCCCACCAAGTAAACAACTTAAGTGGACCAACCAGTTTGCTGTAGCCAAGATGGTTTCTGGGGGCTTGTCCCTCGTCGCCTGGGAGGAGTCGACGAGGGACAAGCCCCCAGAAACCATCTTGGCTACAGCAAACTGGTTGGTCCACTTAAGTTGTTTACTTGGTGGGGTAGCTTCAGTTTGCTTTGGACTGCTCTGACTGACGAAGCCCTCTGGAGTGAGGGTGAAACGTTTCTACTAAAAAGAAATTGTCCAGATGAACTGATTGAGAATGAGCGGATAAATTGATAGAACTTTGACACTTATAAAGAATAAAAAAATATATATATTCTTGTCAAATAGATTTTTGACTAGATTGTAAGTTGAAACGCTCAGTTTAAATTCATCATTTTAAAACGATTTTTGCATACATTAAAAATGTTTTGTCGATTTTAAAAAGCTATTTCACAGTTAAGTAGATTATAAGAGCTGTTTCCTTTTAAGAGTTATATAATGTGACTGAAATGATTAATAATAAAAATGCTTTATTAGAAGTAACTTTTCAGCAAGTAGGTTAAATACGCACAAGAATCCAGCCAACTCGCCAGGAGTGAAAGACACATTTCACTGTTAAAACCTAATTTTGGTGTTGTTTTCGCATAAATTATGACCATTAGAGGCAAAAAGAGGTCTGGTATATTTGAACGGGAATTAGAATAACATATCATTTGACCATACAATGCATAATCTTTGACAGCAGTAAGAAGGGTTGTTTTTATTCAAACAGATTGGGGCTGTGTATACAGTAATAATAATATGGAAGATTAAAACGGAGCCCATGCTTTAACTTTTGATAAGTAAACCACTGAAAAGTGGTAAAATTTCTAGTTTCAGGTTAAATTGACAATTTTACTCATACGTAAATTAATGATTTTAGATCTGTTATGCAGATCAGATTAAAAGGATGCCTCTGTTGAAAATTCACTTTTATGTAAATGAACATTTTAAAATTCCATTGTGCAAACCAGACTTGCAGAGGTGGCTCTATTCAAGGTAAATGCTTATAACATGATTACTTTGAACCTGGTTTGTTAAGGATTTTTACATTTTTCTATTTTCTCATTTTTTATTTATTTTAGAAGCAGCCTCGCGATGTTTGTGGAAGCAGGAAACCGTAAGTCTGAAGGACCTCACGACACTTTACAGAAACACATGGTTAGTAGTACATATATTAAGATAGGGTCATGTCAAAGAACACATGCAGCGTCTGAATTTTTGAATCGCAAACTACTGTGGTTATTGATTGGATCGGATCAGATTCAATATTTAGGGCATGTCCGGAACTGGCTCACTGACTTCACCGAGAACACCATGACTGGACTCCCAGGCTGCCCTGCTCAAAATAAACATTCAAGGGGCTTAAAAAACTATGGCACTGAACGAGGGCGGTGCACTGGACTTTTCTCTGAACAAAAGACACCACAAAGACTTTCACAAAGAACTGTCAGAACACGGTCATCAAACACAAATGACCAGAATATGCGGTCCGGGTGTGATGGATCGATGATGAACAAAGATCTCACCCAGGAGCAAAGATCTCGCCCAGAAACAAAGATCTCACTGGATGCTGTGACAAGAGGGAGCTGAACAGGTTCTCCAGAAAGACAAAGAGAACAGGTCTTGAAGTCAACCACGCCAACTGTCCAGCTGAAGGTCATGCCCCCCGTATGGATCTGTGAAGATCTGTCAATAATCCTGGTATCGTGTTTCAAAACTGCAGTCTGCTTAATTTTATTTAATGTAACACATTCTCATGATATGGCCTGCTAGAGCAAGGCCACAGAATTTGTAGTTTATATTATGTGGGTCTGACGACTTATTTTTCCACTTCCAGTAACTTCGTGATGGTACAGAGATAATGATCCCAGCTCATAACCCTGAAACAAGTTAATGTTTATATTTTCTTTTACAGATTAAAATTGTGTCTCCACAAACATTCATGCAAAAGTTTTGTGGAGCTGAAGGAAGGATAGCAATTGTCCTTGAACTGAGTGCATTTTGGTGGGTCTGGTTTGCCACAAGGAAATTATTGTTAAAACAATTTTTATAGCTTTATGCTTTAAATCTTAGATTGTTATTTATACCATACCACTTTATTTATAGAGCACTTCGGCGGACGCGGGCCAACCAAGGTGCTGTACGATAGAAACAAGCCAAGCAGACAGGAAAAAAAAAAAAAGAATAAAAGTGGGTTTTTAATCAAGACTTAAAGACTGAGTGAGGGAGCCTGCCTGACACTCAGTGGCGATATATAATAATGCAATAAGGGAATATTAGGAGGTGTTCCTAGAAATAACTAATAATAATAAAGAATATATCACTAATAACATTAATGAAGGCTCATAAAAGGAAACAGCTCATTCATTGATTAGATGATCAGTTATACAAAAAATAACTTTTTAGATTTTTATATTCAACAGCATAGCCATTTAAAGGATCATTTAAGAAGCACGTTGTACTGTAGGATAAATCAGATAAACCTACAAACCACATTGCTTTTATATATGTTGTTTAATAAACAGGTACTGTATATGTCATTTGATAAACAGGTATTTTTAACAGATCCAAAGAGAAAAAGATGGGGGACGCCCTGGAGTTTTGGATCTATTCAAAAGGTTGATTTGAAAGGTTGATTTTGAAATGTGGTGGTTCTATATTTTTAAAACACGACTGACCCTGACTATAGACTGGACTTATTTTGAGAACATGAACCATGTATATATTGTGAATTCTTTATTACTACAGCGCTGTATGTATATATATATATATATGTTTATGGCTGTATGTCTATATGTATATGTGTATATGTATATGTATATATATATATATATATGTATATATATATATATATATATGTATATATATATATATATATATATGTGTATGTGTATATGTATGTATGTATGTATGTCTATACGGCTGTATGTCTGTCTGTACGTATATGTCTGTTTATGTCTGTATGTATGTTTAGCCTTTTTCCACAGACTATGAAAAAGGTAAAGTATTTTAAGTGAGTATAAAACGTCTCCGTCTCCTGCTACTCACTTTGATGATCATGCTAATTAAGAATAACTTACTAATTGAAAACTAACCTCAAATCAAAGTGAGTGATTACTCATTTTCACTGAAGAATGAAATCATTTGTTGTTGTGTTGTTTTTTGCCATTAAATACAAATGTTTTAGATAGTAAGAATGGAATTTTATTTTAAGTTTAAAGAAACAATTATTATTATAGCCAATTACAGAATTTAGTTTAAGTTAACAGATTTGACTCACTAAGGAGTTACCCACAGTTTGACCTTCCCCAGACCACAAATGGCTCATGGGATCCGAAGGCCTTAGTTTTATTTGACAATTTGCAAGTTTTTTGGTGTCCAGTTCTCCTCTCAAAAAGACTACAGGTTTCCGGAACTCCTTCAGGGGGAGTTGCCAGTGATGCCAGTGAATCCCGCCTTGACTCGAGGTCCTGCTAGGGACGGCTGAAAACGAGGGTGAACGGGACCCCAACAGGTGGTGGAAAGGACGCGTCATCTTCTTCTTCTCGAGAGAAAAAGCAGCAGCTGTTACATCTGAGTGACCGGTGCTCCCCTGAAAAAGAAGTTTGGAGCAATCGCTGAGCCAGATTTTGAAGATGGATCTGGTCAGAGCAACTTTGTCAGGATGTGGCTTGACTACCTTGTGCCACACACAATTCAGGTTTGCGACCTGCTACTGTGCCCGCAATTCATGCCTGAATAGACTAAACAACAGACAGCTGGACAAGACTGAAGCCATCAAACTGCCTGATGCCCTCCACCCACAAGGCGCACAAAAAGCTCTCCCCAAAGAAAAAAAGAACTTTGACAAAAACCCAAGAAGAAAAAGACTTGAACAAAAAGCTCTCCCCAAAGAAAAAAAAAATGAACTTTGACAAAAACCCAAGAAGAAAAAGACTTGAATAAAAAGCTCTCCCCAAAGAAAAAAAGAACTTTGACAGAAACTCACAGAAGAAAAAGACTTGAACAAAAGCCCCCCCCAGAATCACATGAACTTATTTCACAGACAAAAGCTTTCCCCAAGCAGAACTGGACTGATCTCGTAAGCAAAAGCTTTCCCGCATGAAAAACTGGACTTATTCCACACACAAAGAACTTCCCCCCCCCAGATGAAATGGACTTGTGCCCAACAATGAAAAACTGGACTTATTCCACACACAAAGAACTTTCCCCCCCCAGATGAAATGGACTTGTGCCCAACAATTTCTGCCACAAACAAATCCCCAAGGAACAGAAAGAACGTGTTCTGAAAACGGGACACTCCCTCCCCAGGAAAGACACTGAACTTACCCTCCCACATCAGAAAAAGATGGATGCTGTGAAGAAGAATGGTTGATCTATTTCATTTTTTAAGTTCAAACCGGTTGTTTTTACTTTCCTGGGCAATAGTTGATATCAAAGAAGTTTCAAACTTATTTTATTTTTGTGCCCATAAAGGGCTATTTTGTTGTGTGTTTGAGAATTATTTCCCACATCTTTGAAAGTGTATAAGTTCCATTTAATTGTTTAACACGACAAATTAGATTGGTTCTTTTTTGGTTAAAACAAATTCGATTGGTACTTTGGTTAAAACAAATTAGATTGGTTCTTTTTATTTTAAAACAAATTAAATAGCTTATTTCTTTTATTTGTTTAACACAAATAGATTAGTTCCTTTATATATATATGTTTCTTCTAAAAAGTTCTATTTCTTTGGAAAAACTTGGTTTTTGTGGGTAAATAGACTAATTCATGCTAGATATATTGTTCCTTTTAAAACTTTGACATAAGCCATGAAATGAGACCATACTCATTGCAAAATTCTCCTCAAAATCTTTATTTCTCTCAAACATTGAAATAAGTCATGAAATATGACAAACAGAGTTCTCCAAAACTTTATAATCTCTCAAACCATCCTAAAAAGGTGATCCTGCACTGTTAGGGCGTTACTGTGGAGGCACGGGACGGTGGTGTGAGTTTTTTGCCTCTAATTAGAAATTCGGCCTCAGAGGTTGTTTTCCGCACCGCTCACCTGATTGATAATGATCAGTTTATATATGATAAAGAGGATGAAATGATGGAGATGTTCAATATTTATCATCTAAAACTAATTACTCTGACCCAATAATTATAACCCAGCTCACTTATATCAAATATTCTCTGTTCCCTTTAAACACTTATATTTGATAGTACAAACATGTTGTTTGCTTTTCTCTTGATACAGAAAAGACAGTCTTCTAGCCTTGACAAATGTTTGGACTAGATGTTCTTGTTTGATCAGAACCATGACTTGTTTGTTTTATCTGTAAGACGTCAGAGCTTGTCAAACTCCACCTGCTTCTTGTTTAAATAGCTTGTCATGTCCAGTACAATTTGGAATTGTGCAGGACAATGTATTTGAGACCAAACTAAGTTTCAAAGGACATTAAAAGCCCTTCCCCTTTGCAAAGTTGTTTGTCTGATTTAACACTGTTCTCTTGTTTATCTTTGTGTGGTTTTTATTAAGGTAACAGGGGTTTAAAATCCCCATCAGCTATAATTTATGTATTTGTTTGTTTGTTTTTAATGAAGCTGTTTAAAGATGGCAGTAATGCACCTTGGTCTTAGACTAGTTGTCCGCTCATCAATTTGATTAGGATGACCATCTTTTCCAGCGTATAAGTCACCAGTTTTTTTGCATAGATTTGTTAGTTCTGCAACTTATATGGTGAAGCAACTTATATAAGTTTTTTTCCATAGTCATAACCCAATTTTTGACTGATGCTTTAAATTTCTAAGAATTGCAATGGCAAGTCCTCCTGTGCGCGCTCGCTTCACTCAGCTGATGCTGGCAGAGGAACTCTGGAGAGCTACCAGCTCCGGCCTGATTGATGGATGGATGGATGGCCACCCAGGCAAGATGAAGCTGCTTTAACCATTAAATAAACACATAATAAAGGTGGCGGGTCAGCAGCGATGCATAATAAATGTAACTTATACACCTGTTTTTTCCTCTTCATGGTGTTTTTTTTTTTTTGACTGATGCGACTTATACGTCGGAAAATATGGTAAACTCTATTTGTTCAAACTGAGATTGTTCAAAACACTATAACAGCTAAAATATAAATTATTTAGAAACATTTGAACCCAGACTCCTTTAACAGGATCCACTTCAAACCAAAACGCAGAATCAAAAAGCAGAAGGATGAGACTGTGTATGATCTTCATATTTCTTACACCTCACATAATTTTTACTCTGAAAATGTCAAACATGTTGCTTTCCTCACAGTATATCTACCTTCATACCTTCCAGAATAAAAATAATTATTATTAAAAACGGTTTTGCAATTGGTTCCTTCAACCAAAATACAAATAAAAGCAGAAAAGTAGGAATACTTTGTGTGCCAAAAATAATATAAAACCAGATGTGGCTGCAGGTGGGCAATGTGTTTGAGAAACTGACATGCTTTGAAAGGGCGCTCAAAATAATGCTGCATTCACTGAGGCTGCTGTGACAGGGTGGATTATGTAACAAAAGTTGATCATTTAATTCCTATTACACCTACCTGCTTTCACTTCAGGGCATGTTGCTGAAGCACAAAGTCACAGGAGAGCAAAAAAACGTCTAAATCACCACAGTCTCATTGTGTTCTTTTTTTAAAGGGGACCACAGATAAGTTTTTAAAATTTTTATGGTATGTCTTTGGGGTTACCAGACAGTGTTCATTCAATTTAATACACAAAATAATTCTTAGATAATCAATTATACCCTTTTTAATTGGCCTTAGGACTGTTTTTTCATGAAGTAAATACCCAAAGTTGAGTAAAAAAAACATTAAAAAGTGAATTTTGAATATTTTTAACCCCTACCAAAGTCAGAAAGCTCTTGCAGCTGTGATGTGTTCAGGGGTTACTGGGGCAGCGCCCTCCCATCACTGGAATGTGTTTGGCTCACATGTAGGAAAGCAGTAAGATTATGTAAGTGTTTATGTAATCTGCGAGCATGAGTGACACCCGGCTCTGTTGCCATCTGAGCGCCTGCCTGCCGGCCTGCCAGGAGGCTGCAGTGACACTGTACAGACACGTGTCTTCCAGCAACGCTGCTGCTTTCTTTACACCAAGGAATTCAAGGAACACGGAAGAAAAATGTGCAATCAAACATTTTGCAACCGTTTTTTTTTTTTTTTTTTTTTACAAAAGCATGAAGATTTGCTATAAATATAGATATCACACATGCCAAAAGTTTTAGGCTAAATCATTAAGTTGATGACTGATGGGGCTGTTTTATTCAAACTTTATGAATGATGTCATGCACAATGGGTCAGAGTATGTGTTGTAGAAAGCTCTCACTTACTATCAAAACAAATTGTAGCTCAATTCCTGTAATTTTGGCTGAGTTGTCGCCATGTTTGTGTTTCCCAAGCTTAGTTAGCTGTGGCTGCCAACTTGAATTTGGTTTGATTCAAAAACCAAAGACTTGTAGATGTATAATCAATAATTACTTTCGGAGAGTTTCATTAAAACCCATCAAGTGGTTTGTGAGATATTTTGCTAACAGACAAACATGGTTGCCAAAATTTGTGAGCAGTCATTAACACTTGAAATACGTGTTGTGAACGACTCTCAGCTACAACCACACAAAAAATATCCTAACATCTTTGAAAATTGACTGAGGTGTAGCTGTTTTTTGTGTTTTCAAAGGTCAGTTTGCTGCGGCAGCCATCTTGAGCTGCAGTGGCTCGAGGAGTCGAACGCTTGTAGACAAAATTCAACTAATAATTTCCAAGAAGCTTCATTCATATACACCTAGTGGTTGATGAAATATTTTGCTAACAGACAGTTAGGGTTGACTCTATATACCGTATTTTCCGGTGTATAGGTCGCACCTTTTTATGTTTTTTTCAAGGCCTGCGACCTATACTCAGGTGCGACCTATATATGGCTTGTTATCACTTTCGGTGAAACAAATTTTTAAATCCAGCTCATTTCACAATTACGTTCATTTATTAAGGAAAAGTTCAGCTCAGACAATATTTGCTATAATTTTTATCAAACAAATAATTGTTTTTAAGTGTTAATCTTCTTAAAAGCCTTGCTGTGCGCTCCTGTGGCAGACATTTGCAGCAGAGCTAAACGTAGCGACCTATATACCAGTGCGACCTATCTAGGGATTTTTCCAATCTATTGGTGATAATTGGACAATGCGACCTATACACCAGAAAATACTGTAGTTATGGACAAAATTGTTAAACAAATATTTTGTACAACATGTTAGCCCTCAGAATATACGATGAGAATCACTCTCAGTTACAACTGCACAAAGTTTTAGCACCGTTTCTACAACACTGACTGAATTATTTGTATGTTTTATAGTCAGTTGGTTGTGGCGGCCATTTTGAATTGAGTTATCTGCAAAAGTTAACCATTAGCAGATGTATATTAGTGATTCCTTTTCCATGAGTTTCATTAAAATGTGTCCAGTGGTTCATGATATAAAAGAGTCAAAAACATTTTCACATTTCAGTGGAGGGAGAAGATGATTCTCATGGAAGCGACAACAAGATGGTCCTTTAGACACTGAAGTGCTCTCTGTTTCCAGATCAGGTTACTCAGATCAGCCTTCTTTTGTTACCCGAGTCCACTTTAGACCTTTAAGCACCTAAAAGCTGTTTACGAAGCTCTGACCTAATCCAGACTTCATGAATTATGATGTAATAATAACAGGTCTTCTGTAAAGATGATGACGTCACTGTCTGCTCACTGTCCCACAGGTGTCCCAACCTCCTGTCCCTGACGCTGTCCGGCTGTGCGCACATCACCGACCACGAGGTGACCTCGGTGCTGCAGAGCTGCAGGAGGCTGCGCAGCCTCCACCTGGAGAACTGCGTCCGCATCACGGACCGCAGCCTGCGGGGCGTGGCGGCGCACGGAGGCAGTCTGGAGGAGGTGAGGGTGGATTTCTGCAGGAACATCACTCGGGCGGGGCTGCGGAGGTGTAAGGAGACGAGGCCGCTCCTCAGGCTGAGCGCGGAGAGGAGCGCGGAGATGATCCCTGACAGCAGGCCTGAGGAGAAGCTTCCTCTGAGGAGGTCGCTGCAGAAGGTCCTACAGGCCTCCTGATGTCCACCCACAACAAGTATCAGGACTTAACGTTGTATTCCAGTTTTATATTTTATTTGCTTTTTGAAAACAACTTTTTATACATATTTATTGAAAGGAATGTATTTCTGTTACACATACTGAGCTTCTATACAAGTATTTTTTTAATCATTTTAATCGCTTGTATTATCTGATTGCTCAGCTTTTATTATGTGACTTTTAATCATTTTAATCATTTTTATTACCTGACTGTATATGATTGTTTTGTTGTGTGTACAGCACTTTGGTCCTGTGGCTGTTTAAAGTGCTCTATAAATAAAGGTCTTAACTACACGTGTGGCCTTTTCACTGATTCCCAAACACGGATGCTGTTTTTTTACTTTAGACATTTAACTGATTCCTTGCTTACGTTCCTAAAGATCAAACTGTTACACTTGTTTGACTAAACACCAGCAGCTAGTTTGTTTAGCCAAGACAACAATGGAAAGGTTTAGCGTTCCTTGAAGAAATACAGGCTGTCCAGCGTGTCTCACACCACAGAAAGGAAAGGAAGATCAGATTAGCCGTTTTGGTCAAATCTTGAAAATATTTTGTGCAATCACACACAAAATCTGGCTTGTTCTGTAAGCACACAAAGTATGTGTTGGAGATGACTCTCAGCTACTACCACACCAAACTGTAGCTCAATATCCACAAAACACACTGAGTTAGAGGGATTTTTGTGTTTGCTATGGTTGACTAGCCGTGGGCGCCATCTTGAATCACAATGTAATAATAATAATAATAATAATGAATTCAATTTATACTGCACTTTTCATTAATAAAAATCTCAAAGTGCTACAACAAATAAAACAAGTGATAAAATCAAGTAAAATCAATAATAATATCAACTAAGATTAAAGACAGAATCATGTGGAGGCTATAGGCCTGCTTAAAAAAAATAAAAAATAAAACAAGTGATAAAATCAATAATAATATAAACCAAGATCAAGATAAAATCATGTAGATGTACCACCTGTGCAGATATTATTGCTGAAACGGATTCAGGAGATATTTTGCTAACAGGCAGACAAATAAAAGCACAACACCCATCTCATCGCCAGCTTTTTATGGTGTTAAGCGACAACAGCTCATCTCTAATCAAGGGTGAAAAAAAACATCTATTCAAGTGACAGACACTTTTTATTGCCTTTGTCTTCTTGAGTGTTGGCACAACAAAGTTTTGTTTTTGTGGTAATCTGTGTCAGACTTTTTATTGAAAAATAGACTTGGGCTTGCAGCCAATATAAAAATAGATTGATCAGAAGTGGGACAGGTGGCACGGTGGTGCAGTTGGTAGAGCTGCTCCTCTCAGCGAGCAAGTCACCCTGGGCCTTTCTGGGTGGAGTTTGCATGTTCTCTCCGTGCATGCAGGGGTTTTCTCCGGATACTCTGGTTTCCTCCCACAGACCAAAAACATGTATGTTAGACTGATTGATGACTCTAAATTGTCTCTCGGTGTGAGTGAGAGAGTGAATGATTGTTTGTCTCCATGTTTATTCAGCTTATTCACACACACACAAAGAATCATAATACATAACTGCAAGATAACAGTGCGTGAATCAGGTGTTTAAAGCTTATAGATGGAGCCTGGGTACAACTACAAAGTGCATCTAATTTATAACAATATAAATATAACCATCCCTGTGATGGACATGTCCAGGGTGTGTCCCCCGCCTCTTGCACAATGATGGCTGGACGTGGACACCAGTGACTCCATTGACCCAAAAAGGAAGATGCAGGTAAAGATGATGGGTGGACGGAAGTGGGACAAGTAGTATTCTAATTTTTGTAGAAGAAAAACAACCAAAAGCTTCACACGCTACATTATTTGAGCAGTAAAATGTTTCATTAGGTCTAAATTAAAGCACTTGACTCATTTTTCTGAAGAAAAAAAAAAACATTTGTATACAGTATATCTTAATGTTGTCTCAAAGACTGAAACAGCGCGTGGAGCAAGACTGGACTGCTTTATGAAACTCTTTTTAAAACACGTACTGTACTCTGTACACTGAGTGAAGGAAAATAAAGTTATGATGAATCAGCATTTCTATCAAAGCTTTGCCTTTTGATAATTTGAATACATTTTATGAAATAAAACCACTTTGGAAATTTAAAAGAGGAATAAAAAAAAAATCTGTTTCGTCCAAATAAATCTTGAACAATTTTAAATATAAACTATGACGCATGCGTTTTAGAAGCTACGGTATAATTGTTTTTCATTTTAATGAAATGATGCATTTTCACAGCTTTATTATCATCTACAAACTAAATGTATCAAATGTTATAAATAATCAGCGGACTGAGAGGGAGAGCATCACTTTCTGAAAGCTGTAGAGTAAAGATGGTTTATTTGACAACCATCTCAGCCTGCTCTTCAACATGAGAACATCAGTTATTTGGTGTTTAATGATTTTATTAAAATACTAAACACAACTTCAGTGGAATTATTCAAATGATAACTTGGCCCTATTATTAAATCCATCAATCTTTAACTTGGAATAGAGCAACATGTTCTGGTTTAAACCATTCTAAAGTGCTGCTGTCCATCAGTGAAAGAGGAATATAACTCTGCTCTGAATGGACAGCTCACTGGTTAGTGTGGAGAAAATTGCCCGACTAGCCGAGTGCTTCCCAGAATAAACAAATTTAGAGGTTCCACAACGAGGAACATCTGGACGCGTGCAGTATTCAAACGTGCAACAGCACGACCCCGCCCGTTGAGGGTCACTCAGCTCCGTTTTTGTGTGGTTTCAGAAGATGGCGGTGTTGAAAGAGCAGCTGCCTGGGTGCAGTCCTGCTCTGCAAGACTCTGTGAGGAACCTGTGGTTGTTAAATGTGTTTTAAACCCACATCTGAGAAATTCCTTCTGTTCTGTTCTGTTTCCACTGTGGAGGAAAAAGAGAGAAACAACACAACCAACTGAACATTATTGTTAATTTTATGTATTTTCAGTCTGAATAATGCAGCAAATGTTTGCTATAACCTCAGTTAAGATGACATATTTAGTTTTTGCAGCAGATTAATAAAAACTGACAGATGATTAAGAAGAAAATGTACAGAAGAGCTGAAACGAGAACAAACTTTTTTTCCCCTTTGTACACTGAAAATGTAAATTTAATGTAGTTTTTAGCTTTAAATTTGTTTTATATTCTATCTAAATTCTTATAATGTTTTTTTTAAACTACACCATAAAAAAAAAACAACTATAAAAATGCTAAAAACAACCTGTCATATAAAAAAATCTGTGGTTGAGGTCATTCTACCACATCAAATTTTAATTTGCTATGTGTAAATATGACTGAGTTAAAGCCGTTTTATGTGGGCTACACTCAGTTTGCTGTGGCAGCCATCTTAAACTGAAGAGACTGGGAAAAAAATAACCATGAACAAATGACTTTCTTAAAGTTTCATTAAAACAGACGTGCAAAATTTCCCCTGCCTTTCACAATAAATAAAACTTAATTGCGACATAAAGAAAAGTCTCGGTTTCATTTCCAAATGTAGGTTAAGGCAAACAAAATCAAGTGTTTGTGTGGAGCTGCTTCACCTCGTGTTACACTCACTGCAGAACTCTGGTAATTCTGATGGAAAAATCATGTAAAATGCTAATTGCCAAGAACTGATTAAATTTCCTTCCCTGGCTCTATTGGAATAACAAGTTTCATTTAAAAACATTTCTGCTGCCTCTAATCATTTTAATTAGCTGCTCTCCTCTGGCCTAGCAGGATCCTGTGGAGAGATGATGAGACCTTCTCTGGTTTTCAGTGAAGGAAGCCAGTTGTGCTTGAATGCAAATCAAAACAGCTCATTTTTAATCATTTATCATATTTTATGCAGAGGTGTCAGGAGCGTTTGAAATTCAACATGTTTAACCTCCAGGGGGGTTCTAAACACGTTCCACTCTGGTCCAATTTTGTTTGGATCAAAGTGGAATAAAGGTCCTGTCTACACATTTTGGTTTAACAATAGTCTTAAAACAAATGTTTTCATAGTCCTCATTGAGAAATCTCAATTAAAGCTTGACACGCTTTAAATTATAGTTTATTTAACCTGTTTTGGGGGTGGTGCTCAAGCACCCCCACATGTTAACTCAGCACCCCTGAAAAATAAAGAAACCATCGTTAGGATTTTGTAAGGAAACTCAGTTTTCAAACCTTCAATTCACCAAAATATGAAATAAAATTGGAACAAATATGGGATAAATGATGACACTCTTAAGACCAGTATGATATTTTTGCATGAGTCAGATCCTCAATGCCCCCAGTCAATCAATCCAGTAGGTTTGTCAGCAAAGGACCTCAATTTGTCTGGAAGGTAAATGTCTCTTACCGGCAGGAGCCACACCTTTTCCTCCAACAACGTCGGGGGTTTGCATTATGAACAGTTTGCGATCAGAGGGATTTCATGAAAAATCAGCAGAAAAACGGTTAAACATCAGTGAGGAACAAGTAATTCCACATGTTACCCTGGATGTTTAGAGGGTGGAATACAGTTTATTCTATTTCACAAACTACTTGGAGTCTGGAAAAAATGTAAAAAGATTATAAAAGCTGGCGTCGGCCGACCCATGAGCGGCTGAATACAACAGTTATAAACAGGAAGTACCACATGTTCATCTGTCCGAAGTAAATCCTCCATTTTCTGTCATAATTACAGGAAGTCCCCGACTTACGAACGAGTTCCGGACCTAAGGACCGTTCGTAGGTCGATTTTGCCGTAAGTCGGAGCCCACCCGAGCCGCCACTGCCTGCAAGTACAGTATATGTATGTTCCTGCACAGAACACACCTAGTGCATAATTACATGTACAGTATCACATGTAAATAAATGAATAAATAAATCAGTACCAAGATGGCGCCCGTAAGCATGGCTGCGTGTCCACCTCTCCTGTGGGTGTTTGGAATTTTTGTGTTTTGTTCGTTCTTCATTGGAGACATAACTACACTGCTGGTTTATGATCGGAAGCAGCTTCTGGATTTACGGTTTGCTGCCGCGGATGTCGCTGATTCGGGCCAGTATGAGCGTACCTCGGGATCGGGGAGGCCCCCTCTGCCCCCGTTGCTCGGAGACGAGCTGCCCGTTTACCTCCGCTGCTCTTCGCACCAGCCTGCACGGAGAAATCGATCGACTCGGAGGAAGAAACGCGGCTGTCGAGCTGGCCGGCTGGTGAAGCTCAGAGCCCGGCGTTCTGCCTCGCTGTCTTCAGCTGATGGTCTCGATTCTCATCGCCAGTCTCCCGCGTGCACGGACCAGGAAAACAACGGGGATCTGCGGCCGGAGCAGCTCTCTGTGGGCAGCGAGCCGCGGGGCGCTCCCCCACCAGCTGTTAGCACATCAGCTGCTAGCAGCTCATCAGCGGCTAGCTCGGATATCATCAAATTCTGTGTTGTCAACGCCCGATCTGTTTGCAACAAAACGTTCATCCTCAGGGATTACTTTGAAGAGCACGACTTGGACTTTTTCTGCATCACAGAGTCGTGGATGTCGTCGGGTGAGTCCAGCGCGCTGACGGAAATAATACCACCAAACTGTTTGTTTTTTAACGACCCGCGACCATCAGGTCGTGGCGGTGGGTTATTAACTATCTTCAAATCAACTTTTGACTGTAAACAACTGTCCATTCCAGTCTCCTGCTCTAGTTTTGAGCTGACTGTGTTTGAACTCGGACATTCACCTGTAACTTTGTGTGCTCTTGTCTACCGGCCGCCTCGTTCTAAGAACTTCATCAGCGAGTTTTCTGATTTCTTGGCTGAAATTACAGCTAAATATTCTCGGGTCGTCATTTCAGGCGACTTCAACTTGCACGTGTGTTGTCCTGAGAAGCCCATGGTTAAGGACTTTCTAGATTTATTGGACTCATTTAATTTAACTCAACACGTGAACTCTCCCACGCAGCAGCGTGGACATTTGTTGGACCTTGTTTTAACATGTGATGTGACTGTTTCAAACCTTGAAATAGGAGACAATGTATTCTCAGATCATAGGCCAGTGAATTTTCAGTTCACCATCCCCCATGTTACCTCTAAAACATGCATTCCTGCACGTAAAGGCAGGAATGTTAACCATTTAACTGCCGCACGTTTCACTGAGGTTTACAACAATGACATGTTAATTCAGCCCCCGGGGTTCCTCTCCAGCACTGAGGAGCTGACAAACCAGTTTGACTCTGTTTGTTTAAAGGCTTTGGATCAAGTAGCGCCTATCAAAACGAGAAGACCAAAACTCAGGGCCGAACCGTGGCTGAATGACACTACCAGAGCTGCGAGGCAGCAATGCCGAAAGGTGGAGAGGAAGTGGAAAAAAGACAGTCTGCAGGTCTCTTTTGAGATGGTAAAAGAGAGCTGGCGCCGATATCAGAAAGCAGTGAAAACTGCTAAATCACAATACTTCTCTGATATCATTGCTGCAAACTCTCGTAACCCTCGAGTTCTGTTCTCCACCCTAAACTCTGTTCTCCACCTCACTGAACAATCACCCATGGAAGCCTCGACTGAGCTGTGCGAGAACTTCCAACATTTCTTTTTAGATAAAATCGCAACCACCAGGGCTCTCATTTCTCCTCCATCTCACGATCCATCCATCCCACCTCAATCTGTTGCTGTTTGTGACCATTTTGAACCAGTCTCTCTGTCCTCTCTAGAGCAGGTCATGTGCAGCCTGAAACCATCTGGCTCCCCCTTCGATGTGGTCCCCCCTCGGCTTCTAAAGGAGGTTTTTCACACTCTAGGTCCCTCCATTCTCTCGATTGTAAATAGCAGTCTATCCTCGGGTGTGGTGCCAAAATCATTAAAACATGCTGCTGTTCAACCCCTCCTGAAAAAACCAAACCTCGACCCGTCAGTATTATCCAATTTCAGGCCTGTCTCCAGACTCCCATTTGTTTCTAAACTTCTAGAGAAAATAGTTGAGTCCCAACTAAAGTGCTTCCTGGAGGATCACGCTATCCCCGAGCTATTCCAGTCTGGCTTCAAATCCCTCCACAGCACTGAGACTGCCCTACTGAAGGTTTTTAACGACATCTTTCTATCCACAGATACTGGTGACTCTGTGCTGCTTGTCCTATTGGACCTCACATCCGCTTTCGACACCATCGACCATGAGATCCTCATTGCTAGGTTGGAGCAGTGGGTGGGCATCTCAGGATCAGCCCTAAACTGGTTCAGATCCTACCTCTCTGACAGGTCTTTTTGTGTGTCCATCAATGATTTTACTTCTGCAGTGGCGGCTCTTAAATGGGGGGTTCCGCAGGGGTCCATCCTGGGTCCTCTCTTGTTCTCCTTATACCTGCTGCCACTCGGTGCTATTTTCCGGAAACACAATATACCTTTCCACTTCTACGCTGATGACTGTCAAATCTACTTCCCCCTAAGACAAAATGGTACAGGCTCTATTCAACCTCTGCTCGACTGCCTGGCTGACATCAGGGACTGGATGGCTTTAAATTTCTTAAGCTTCAATGATAAGAAGTCTGAAGCCATATTGTTCCTTCCCAATGACACAACCTCAAACCACTGCATTGACCTGTCTGCTCTACCCCTGTCCGAAAAACAAAAAGTCAAAAATCTGGGAGTGATAATGGATCCTTCCATGAAACTCAACAGTCATGTAAACATGATCGTCAAATCCTGTTTTTTCCAGCTGAGGCGTCTGTCTAAGCTGAAGCCCATATTATCCAAAAAGCACCTGGAGACAGTGATTCACGCATTCATTACATCTAGGCTTGATTACTGCAATTCACTTCTGTTTGGCGTCAGTCAAGCCACCATTGCACGATTGCAACTGGTTCAGAACGCAGCTGCCCGATTTTTAACCAGCACACGCAAAAGAGAGCACATTACACCAGTCTTGGCCTCCCTTCACTGGCTACCGGTTCATCTTCGAATCCAATTCAAAATTCTCATGTATGTCTACAAATCGCTGAACAGTCTCGCCCCCGCCTATCTCTCAGATCTGATACACCCATATGTCCCTCCACGTGCTTTGAGGTCAGAGGATCAGGTGCTCTTGATAGTTCCAGAAACTCGCCTTAAGCGCAGGGGTGACAGGGCGTTCTCTGTAGCAGGCCCAAGACTCTGGAACGAGTTACCGCTGCTCATCAAACAGGCCCCCTCCCTCTCGGTTTTCAAATCCCGGTTAAAAACTCACTACTACTCCATTGCTTTCAATGCCAGCTGATTTGTACTGGATCGTTTGATTTATGATCTGCAATGTTTTTATGTTTTTCGTGTTGTACTTCATTGTATGTGTTGCCTGTTGCGTGTTTGTTTGTCCAGCACTTTGGTGTGGACTTGTTCCTGTTTAAAGTGCTTTATAAATAAAATGGTATGGTATGGTATGGTATGGTATAAAAAATATAATTTCTTACTTTGAGCTGGTCAAAGCCTGCCTTCGTCTTTTAGCATTAGCTCTTGCACGTCCGAGCTCCCCTGCTTCGTTCCGCCCCACACGCTCACACACGGACCAAACTGTTTACAAGAAGAACTGTTAGCTTGTTAACTTCATAGGCTACATTTGAAGCCAGAATTTTTTTTTATAACTTACTGAAAGCCGTTTCTCCGCGATGTTCGTCCATCCAAAACAAGCTGCCCCGCGTTAGCTGATGTTAGGCCCCGCCATTAGCAGCACTCGTTAGCTCCTGCATTAGCCGCGTGGTTAGCCCAGCCCATGAGCTGCTGTTGTCGTCCGGCGCGGCGTGATGGAAGCGATCCGCGGCTGCTGCTCCGGGCCTGAGACGTCCACAGAGTTCACCGAGGGTTTCCAGCTAATTTATCCGTATGAGGCAACCCTGATGGAACTCACGGTTCTCCAAAACCAGCTGGCAGCTGCCGAGAATGGCGGACCTCACTTGACCGCACCTGGGAACCGTAAAATGGCGGACACGGATGCATTTCCGGAAACGGCCGGAAGTTGCGCAAATACGCTTAAAATTGTAATAAAACATAATAATAATAATTATACTTTATTTATAAAGCCATTTAAAACAACCACAGCTGCAAAAAAGGGCTGTACACACGAAATTAAGAACATTTAAACACACACAAAAAAATATGGTAAATGGTAAATGGAGCTTATTTATATAGCGCTTTCCAGCCCCCTATGAGGGACCCCAAAGCGCTTTACAATACCAACCATCCACCCATTCATACACACATTCATACACCGGTAGTGGTAGCCTGCCATGCAAGGCGCCATCCAGTCCTACCGGGAGCAACTCGGGGTTAAGTGTCTTGCCCAGGGACACAACGACACATGGTGTGGGGAACCGGGATTCGAACCTCCAACCTTCCGATCGGGGGACGACTGCCATTACCACTACGCCACGGCCATATATATATATTTTTATTTCAGATTTTTATTTTCCATATATGATACGTTCGTATGTCCGAGTTGCCGTAGGCCGAGGACTCCCTGTACATTGTATACTTAATGGTTTAATTAAAGGTTAATACTTAAAGCTAGTTGTGCATTGTTTTGTGTGTTTTAAATCTATGTTGTAACTTCTGGTTGAATAAATTTAATCTTTGTTTATTACGATCAATTAACACTAAACTGATTTTGTACAAAGCATTTATTATAGTAATATGGTTAGCGCTACGGTAGTGCGGGTAGTTGTCGACTGGGGTGTTCGGTCAGGATGCGTGAGAGAAGCAGAGTGTGCTCTATTCACACAAGGAGAGCTGTTGGTCAGGCTATTTCTTGTTGTGCTGTGCTCTCTAATAGTTATTGAATCAAGTGTTTACTAATGAAGGTAAACATAGATGTTGACCAACCTGTTAAAGTACACCAGAATGCAGGAAATGGCATCTGCTTTATTCAAAAATTTCTGGGGGAGGACTCACTGTGAAACAGGCCAAGTCACAGTACCTCTCCAATTTAATCTCCACCAGCTCCAACCGGCCGAGGACGCTTTTCAGCACACTCCAGTCTGTCATCAACCCATCTGTCAATGTTCTGAAAACTGCCACACAGTCTACCTGCGATGACTTTCAGAGCTATTTTGTCAACAAAATAGACTCTATCAGACAGAACATTGTCAGTTCATCCAACACCATCCAGTCTTGTGCGTCTGCAATAACCACAGCTGTTTTTGACCAATTTGACCTGGTTTCACTGCCTCACCTCACCAAGGTGGTTCAGCAGATGAAACCAACTAACTGTTCTCTGGACATCATTCCCTCTAAAATGTTCAAACAATCCTTTGATGTAATTGGTCCTTGTGTTTTGTCATTTATTAACAGCTGTCTATCTTCAGGTTTTGTGCCATCTGCTTTCAAACATGCTGTGGTCAGGCCTCTTCTCAAAAAACCAGGCCTAGATCCTACAGCTCTCTCTAATTTCAGACCAGTTTCCCATCTGTCATTTCTATCAAAGGTCCTAGAAAAGATTGTTTTTATTCAACTTCAATCTTTTCTAGAACTCAACAACCTGTTTGAAAAATTTCAGTCAGGTTTTCGAGCTCGTCACAGTACTGAATCTGCACTGCTCAAAGTACAGAATGACATTCTTCTGTCCCTGGATGCAAAAAACCCTGCTCTGCTGGTGATGTTAGACCTCTCAGCAGCTTTTGACACCGTCGACCATCAGGTACTAATCAACCGCTTGTCTCAGCAGGTTGGCCTCCAGGGAGCTGTGCTTGAGTGGTTCAAATCTTACCTGTCTGGGAGAACTTTTTCTGTCATGATAGGCGATCTGTCCTCCTCTTCATCAACCCCTCTGACCTCTGGCGTACCACAGGGATCTATTCTAGGGCCAGTCCTCTTCTCTCTTTACATGCTGCCATTAGGATCAATCATCACACGTCATAACCTGTCTTTTCACATGTATGCAGACGATTTACAAATCTATCTGCCAGTCACTCCCAACCCCTCACTCAGTTCAAACACTCTTGTCAACTGCTTAAATGACATTAAGCACTGGCTCTCTCAAAACTTCCTCCACCTAAACACAGATAAAACTGAATGCATTTTATTTGGTGCACCTGATGACACCAGCAACATCCTTCCCAGTCCCAGTGTTGGTTTTCCCCTCCCCCACTTCAACCCGGTGGTCAGAAATCTTGGAGTGCAGCTTGACTCCAACTTAAAGTTTGATAAACAGATCAGTTCTGTTGTCAAGACCAGCTTCTTTCAGCTCCGACTGCTCTCCAAAGTCAAGTCATTTCTCAGCCGTGGTGATCTGGAGAAGGCCATCCATGCCTTTGTGACCTCCAGACTTGATTATTGTAATGCTTTGTATGTTGGTATTAATCAATCCTCCATCTCCCGTTTACAGCTTGTACAGAACTCTGCCGCGCGCTTTTTGACCAACACACGAAAATATGAACACATCACTCCTGTCCTGTCCTCTCTACACTGGCTCCCGGTTCAGTTCAGGATACAGTTCAAGCTGCTCCTGTTTGTTTTCAAAGCTCTGAATGGACTTGCTCCTCTGTACATCTCAGAACTTTTGAAAGCCCATCAGCCCGGCAGAGATTTACGCTCTGCCAGTCAACACCTGCTGGAGGTGCCTCGCTCAAGGTACAAACAATGGGGAGACCGGTCATTTTCTGTTGCCGGCCCAAAAGCCTGGAACAGCCTCCCCCTTGAGCTGCGTGCCACCTCTGATCTGACTCTGTTCAAAACCAGACTGAAGACCCACTTGTTCAAAAAAGCTTTCAGTGTGTAACTTTTATTACTTTTGGTATTTTAATATGTAGCATTTTTTATTTCCATTGCCTTTTTATTTCCACTTGTTCAAAAAAGCTTTCAGTGTGTAACTTTTATTACTTTTGGTATTTTAGTATGTAGCATTTTTTATTTCCATTGCCTTCTTTTATTGCTGTTGTTTCTTATTCTATTTTCATTGATTTATTGTTCCAGTTTATTCATCTTTTTATCCTGTTAAGCACCTTGGTCAATGCAAGGCATTGTAGGAAGGTGCTATACAAATAAAGTTTATTATTATTATTATTAAAAATTTCTGGGGGAGGACTCACAGACCCCCCAACCAGTATGCCCTCCCATCCCCCCACCCCCACCCCACATTACAAATACTTCTGACACCAAGTCACCATGTTGTTTAAGCCAAAGCACCTCTAAAGGTCAGATCCTAGAATGACCTTGATTTGAAGTAATACAACTTCTATTGTTCTGTTTTTATACTCAGTCAGGAATGACAGATCCAATAAACGTTTAAAGTTTACTCATTTTGCTTAGGAGGGAAAAAAACTGTTTTGTTCAGTATCTGAAAAACTGACATAGACAGTTTTGTGTTTTCTTATGGCTGATTGACTGTGGCGACCATCTTGAATTGAGTTGACTCCAAATTGTTAAGCAGTTGTAGATGAACTTCAACATTAAAACGTGTCCTCTGTTTCAGAGATATCGTGCTATATTTTGATTCCTTGTGTATGTTCCATTGTACTGCAGTGGCGTAGCCAGGATTTTATGAGGGGCGGTTCGTTTGAAGAAAAAATGGACCTCCGATTGGTTCATTGGCGGTGGTACACGTTACTTCAAACGTGTAAACAAGCTAATTAGCTAGCTAGTTAAAACAATGCTGTGTGAGGTAAATCTTACCAAATAGGTGGTTTTTGTTAGTGGAGAAAGAGCAACACACTGAGAGGGGATGTGTGTCCAGTCTTCTATTCAGAACTCATCCCAGAGACACGGTACTCCGAGTCCCACCCGAACATACACAGAAAAAAAATACCACCGAAGAAGAACGAATGACGTCATCCTCTTAAAGGCACAGTACCACTCCTTAACATAAATGCAAACTAACCCCACAACAAATAATATAACTTCAATTGCAAAAATAAATAATCTTTTTACTTTGCTTTGTGGTTAGACATTGTTTTTTTATGAATGAAATTAATAAATTGAAAAATACAACAATACAATTCACATGTACACAAAAACAATTGACCAGGGGTCTGCAACCTGCAGCTCAGGGTCCCTCTGCAGCAGCTCTTTCAAGCTTTGACCTAAACTGAATTTTATTGGTTCTTATAACTGGAAGGGTTAGTTTTAGCAGTTTTCCTACATTACAAGGAGTTAACATACTTTCACTTTATGCTTTATTTCTTTTAAGTAGGATAGTACTTAATTTTTCTAGTAAAAAAAAAAATCACATAGGCCTGCATTGTTTGTTTTAGTTTTTAGAAACTGGGCAAAACTATATTAATTTTTCCTTCTTTACAAGAATCTTGTCTTTTATTTTATCTTAAAATGTAAAAATATCAGTAAATGTTAAAAAATCATTAGACATTTTTAGTTTTATAAATCATTCCTGCTGGCCAGAAAAATGTCCTCTAACAAACTTAAAGTGGTCCGTGGGCCACCAGTTGAGAATCCCAGTTGCAGCAGGTGTTGTGGCTCCGGACACGTTTAATTTAGTGAATAAAGGAGCAGAAATGGCTCTTTGTATCGAAAAGGTTGCAGACCCCTAGAGTAACATTAAAATTTCTCAAGACAAATGTAGTTTTGCAAAACCTTTATTTACATTGCATAAGACAGTTCTGTCCAACATCTTATGTCTCTGGATAGACAAGTGAGTCCAGCTCCATCCTCCTCGAGTGTTTGTTTGCAAACACATCAACAACGCTCTCAAGGTCAATGTGTTTGCTGTAGTGAATGTGAAGTAGTGCCAGTGAGAGACGCTCCTTCGTCATTGATGCCCGCATGTAGCTGTTCAAGCGACGAAGGGCACTGCGCTCACATTCGCAGGTCACAGGCAGTGTGTAGGCCAGTTGAAGTAGGACGTGCAAGTTGGGGTAAAGGTCTCGGTCACACTCTTTAATGGAACCTGCAGGGGTGTTCGGCCTCTGTGACCCAGGCACTCTGCCGTACCTAGCAGAACAATTATTAAAACAAAATGTTCTGTATAGTAATGTTGTAACATTCAATTTCTAAAATGGGCTTCTCAGGTGCTTAACTTCAAAATAACTTACTTCAGGGGCAGCCATCTTCATCATTCGAAGCACTGGTACACACCAAACTTGCACGGTCTTCATCTAAGATATGACACGTGAATAAGAGATTTTAGAATATTTTTTAGACACTTTTAGCATTTAAATAATCATATCAAAAGATTTAATATTTAGCTAAAAGAATTTACAGAAATACATTCTAAATAAGAAAACATTTGTTCCTGAAATCATTCTAAGACATATTATTGACAAAATCTATTTTACAAGAAGATCTGTTTTATTTATTTATTTTACCTGGAACTCTGTTTCTTTGAAACAAAGTTGTACATTGAAGCGCTGCTCTTTTCCTCTCTGTCCTTCTGCTTGCACCTACCCATGTTGGTATCCAGCACAGAAACCTGAAAAACAGTTTAACATAATATTAAGTATGTAGTAAACAATTTAGTAAGATCTGCTAAGACATTTTGGGTTTCTATTTGAAAACGTTTTTTTTTACTTGTCTTACGTACAAAAACAGTTTTTCTGAATGTTTGTTCTTTTGAAAATGTATCCAAACATTTATTTTTCACCAAATAGGCTATATTACAGTATATTCAACACTGCTAAGTTAGTAAGATCTGCTAAGACATTTTGGGTTTCTATTTGAAAACGTTTTTTTTACTTGTCTTACGTACAAAAACAGTTTTTCTGAATGTTTGTTCTTTTGAAAATTTATCCAAACATTTATTTTTCACCAAATAGGCTATATTACAGTATATTCAACACTGCTAAGTTATTGTTTGTATCCTGTCCAAACTAGGCCTGAGGCCTGTAGCTTTTGTTTAGAAAAACATGGACGCTCAGTTTCAGGCTTCCTGTGAGTAACTATCTGTCCTATCACTGTAAACTTAGCTTTAGGGATAGAATGGGGCCGTACTGGTACTAATTTCAGATAAATTACTGTTCCCAACATGGCGGAAATAGCCAAAAACAAGGAAAAAAAACGTGGCGAAAATCGTTGCTACTTAGCTTAGCTTTAGCATGTTTTAGCATTATCCATATCTTATAAAAACGTGACCCACTTCTAATCTCTCTAACATCAAACAGTACTACTTAAAATACACAAATGAACAGTTGAATCAAAAACCACAATGTAATTTTACCGTTTGAATCCACCGTGTTGCCTTCCAAGCCAGGACAGAGTGAACGTTGTCTTCCCCTCACAGTCTCGCGGGAGTTGTAGACGGGACTTCATAGGCAAAGTGGGCGGTTCGTTCGAACCGGGCGAACCCCCCCTGGCTACGCCCATGTACTGGAACTCTGGCACAACAATTTCCTGCAGGGTCAATAACATTCTATCTTATCTGATCTGTTGTCTTATCTCTAATGGACAGATTGATATCAATCATTAAAGCCCAAGTTTTGAGCCAAAACATTTAGTGCTGTGTAGTGCTTGATATTTGTGGTGAGTGTGACACTGCCACACTAATTTGTAGCTTAATTTCTGTAAAATTTTACTGAGGTGTAGCCATTTTTGTGCTTGCTACGGCTAAATGGCTGTGGCGTCATTTTGAATCAGTCCAAGTCATTTTTGTCCAACCCTGATTACTTTTAGGGAAATTAAATAAAATGTGTTCTTTGATTCCAGTGACATTTTACAAACAGACAGGGTTGACTCCAACTGTTAAAGGCTAATTTTAGGGCTAAGAATGTGTGATGGAGATAATCCTCAGCTACTACAACACCACTTTGCTTGAAATTAGAAAGGCCTTGCACCTGATCGTCAGCATTTTTAAAAAAGTGAAGAATCGTACACCTACTATAGGAGATATANTATATATATATATATATATATATATATATATAAATATATATATATATATATATATATATATATATATATATATATATATATATATATATATATATATATATATATATATATATATATATATATATATATATATATATATATATATATATATATATATATATATATATAGTGGTGGCGCAGAGGTTAAGAAGGTGAGCTTGTGATCGGAAGGTCGCCGGTTCAAGCCCCGGTACCGACAACATCAAAGATGTGGGTGGGATAAGTGAAGCGGTCACACTTGTCTCCACCCTCATCTGCCCCACTCTGGGCCCTTGAGCAAGGCCCTTAACCCCCACCATCTGCTCCCCCGGGAACCCTAGATATCAGCTCTCTACTCCACACAGAGGGCTGTGGTTGCTCGGTGGTCTGTGGTTGTGTCAGGAAGGGCATCCGGCGTAAAAACAACTGCCAAATCTTCATGCGACCAGTTCGCTGTGGCGACCCCTAACGCAGGGAATAAAGCCGAAAGAAGAAAAAAAAAAAATATATATATATATATATATATATATATATATATATATACATATATACATATATAATATATACATATATATATATATATATATATATATATTAGAGATGCTCGATATTGACTTTTTTGCCGATATTCGATATGCCGATATTGTTTAACACTTAATTTCCGATTACGATATTAACCGATATTACAAACCGATATTAAGGTGAAATTATATATCTCCTGTCAGGGACATTTTGTCTGCTTTATTGTGTTGCCCCACTGGATACATTCCATAGGCAAACAGTCTGTAGAAAATAAGAACCATTTCAACTGAAGTTATGGAAAAACTGCCATATTTTTTTTTTTTTTTTCTTAAACAATAGGTTGGATCATGCTCTCCCTGAGATAATCCTGACAATACCCACTATAGCTAGGACAAATTTGACTTAAATGAAATTAAACATTGTAGCTGTAAAAGTGCTTGGAACATGTAATGTCAACTAAAATAACAAGTAAAATGTACAGCCTACTATAATTTTTCATTGTTAAAGTGAGACTAAACCCAGGTTGAGACGGTAACTCCTCCTTCCAAAATCTCCCTGAAAATGGGCGTGTCGAGAGACAAGGAAGGGTGGAGGTAGAGTTGTGCTTTTGTTCACGCCTCCACCTGCAACAACCTAAAACAAATTAAACCTCTAGCCAACAACATACACCAAGCAACAACAAAGAATAAACATGTAGATGTATTTATCTATTCCACCCATTCCATCCAAAACCAAAGGCCTAAAAAAATGAAAAGAAAAATAAAACCGCTTGTCAGGAGTGAAATGCAGCACTTCCATATAAGGTATGCACTTCTCATCTCTGCAGGGGATTGGCTCTGCTTGAACCACCTGTGTGACATCACACATGAGCAGACATGTCACACATGAGCGTTTGCACAAATAAGAAAATTAAGGTGTAATCCACCAGTTCAACCCATAGAACTACCGTAAACACATTTTTAGACCAAATATTGCCAAATATTGCCAATTTACACAGATATGCACAATTATGTGAGAATAAACACAGCCATAGTGCTAGATAACATTTTAAACACATTCTAGGGAGTTTATCAGCTAAAAAAAGTTAATTTTGGGTTTAGTCGCACTTTAAATAAAATGTGGCTGGCAACAATAACATTTTGAAAACTGCACATTTCTATGAGGTACAAACAACACTTGAGAAATGAGGTAAACTGCAAAGAAAAGAAACAAAAGTGCACAAATATGGACAGCCTTGGCTGCCCATCACTTGGCCATACAGTCATTGAAATTATAAACTCGGCTCAATCAGCCCTGCTCCATATGAGCAAAATCAAAAAGATGCTATATCAAAGTGGTGTGCAATAAAAACAGAAAGGCACACAGTTTCAGTCCAGACCTTTCAGATTAGAAAATAAAGTCCTTTACACAGTTGAATTAGGCTGAAAGATTGATGAGCCCATTTAACTGGCCATAACTTGGCTAGCACAATAACAGAAATCATAAACTGGGCTCCATTCACCCATGTCTTCTGTATGACTAATGAAAAATGTGCAAATAAAAATAAGGCACAAAAGATACAGTTTCAGTCCAAATAAGTAACCATAGCCTACTTTTAAAGCAAACCAAATGAGGCTCAAAGACTGATGCTGACTTGCTTATGTGACAGGTCTAATTTGAAGTAAGAGGTAGATTTTTCTGAATGAAAATAAGCATCTCGGCATTGTCACAATGTATGCGATTCCTTAGCTCATTGATGACATGGGAGACGGCACTGAATAGCTGCTCACTGTCCACACTGGTGCAGGGTGCAGTGAGGTACTTGCGTGCAACACGAGCAAGAGCAGGGAAGCGGGCCTGGTTGGACTTCCAGTACTTCAAAGGGCATGGTTTTTTCAGGATGGTGGTTTCTCCCAGGTATGCATATACCTAAAAAAGAAAAAAAAAGTAGAATTATAGTCCAGTGTTTATTTTCTTCATTTTGTGTACATTTTAATATGAAATTTGGCCTTGTGGTGCGGACACAACAATCTCACTCTCAACGTGGAGAAGACAAAGGAGATTGTTGTGGACTTCAGGAAGAGGGATGCCCAACATGCCCCTCTGACCATCAACAGCACCGCAGTGGAGAGAGTAGACAGCACCAAGTTCCTGGGAGTGCACGTCTCAGAGGACCTGTCCTGGAGCAGGAACACTGCATCACTGGCCAAGAAGGCTCACCAGCGCCTCTACTTTCTCCGCAAGCTGAAAAGGGCTGGAGCTTCAACCTCCATCATGTGCACCTTCTACAGAGGTGCCATAGAAAGTGTCCTGACCAGCTGCATCACTGTGTGGTTTGGTGCATGTACTGCATCCTGCCGCAAGAGCCTCCAGCGCATCGTGAAAGCAGCTGAGAAGATCGTCGGCACCTCCTTCCCCTCACTGCAGGACTTACACAGCAACCGCCTCACTCGGAAAGCCCTCTGCATGGCAGGTGATCCCACACACCCACTACACAGCTGCTTCAGACTGCTGCCATCAGGGAGGAGACTGAGGAGTCTCCAGGCTCGAACCAGCAGACTGAGAGACAGCTCTGTTCATCAGGCAGTCAGGATGCTAAACACTCTGCCTGCTCTGCCTCCCCTCCCATTTGAACTGCCTTAACACAAAAAACTTTCTCACACATTACCACTCAACACAAAGATTTTAACACTGGACTCTGTGTCATCAAACGGGTTATTCACTAAACTCTCGGTCATGTGCTCATTCAGTTTGCACTACTTCTCATATTTGCACTAATGTTTGTATTACATCACTGCCTATAGTCATACTACTGTTTACATTCACTGTTTACATACTACTGTTTACATTCACTGTTTACATTTATTAATACTGTTTACATTTATTACTACTGTTTACATTTATTACTACTGTTTACATTTACACTACTTTTATATCTACACCACTGCTGATACATATACAGTATTCTCTGACCAGCCTTATTTAAGGATGCCCAATGTGCCTTACTGCATATGCCACTTTTGCCTCTATACCAACATCAACTACTACCTCATACATATACTGTGTACATTAACTCATATGCTGCTTTGCCACTCTTTGCAAATGTCAATGCTAGAACCTTCAGTTTATTTTACAGATATACTTTTTATACTTTTTTATACTACTATGCAAAAACTCAGGACAGTATTACACTTTTATTATTTCATTTTATGCTTATGTTCATTAAATGTTTAGTGTTTTAGTTTTAGTGTTGGTGTAAATTTTCATACTTTTATACTACTATGCAAAAACTCAGGACAGTGTTACATTTTTACTATTTTATGCTTATGTTTATTAAATGTTTCAGTGTTTTAGTGTTTAAATGGTTACTGTTGCACCGAGGGACTGAGAGAAACGCAATTTCAATCCTGTGTATGTCCTGTACATATTGCAGTTCTGACAATAAAGTTGACTTTGACTTTGAAACACTCAGTGAATGAAATTAAGTCTATTAAAAGTTTTTTATTTACTCACCTGTGAGGCTGTTTCACCTGTAGTTGCTCGTTCAGTGACATCATTCTCCACAAGGATTTCTTGGTACATGTCCTGTAGGCTTTCATTTCGGGCCTTCTTAGGTGGGGGTTCCTGGTCCTCCTGGTTTGGGTCATCTGTGCTGGCACCTGCAGCCTCATCCTGCTGATCATTACTACCAGCAGCCATTTCATCCACAACATTCAGCAGCATATCCCGTGCTTCCCCCTTCTTATCAGTGTTAAAATAACGATCTTTGTAACGAGCATCAACCATGGTTGCAACGACATACAGTGGTTCGCTTTGCACACCATTAAATCGATTACTGACAGCTGTCAGTAGAGTACTTTTGGCTGTTTGCACTCCTTTGTCTGATTCATCAGTCTTGGCAAGCAGGCGTGTCAGAGACACCACAGCAGGGATAACGTCTGCAGCAGTGGCCTCTGCAGAGCTGATGACTTTGGTTAGCTGCTCAAAAGGTTCAAGTAAGCTGGTCAATTTCTCCATGGTTCCCCAGTGAGTAGCTGTCAATGTTGCGGGGAGTTCATAATCAGCAGAATATGCACTTAATGCCCTCTTCTGCGCCACCAGGCTTTGCATCATGTAGTAGGTGGAATTCCACCTAGTGGGTACATCCTGTTGCAGCTTTTTAACAGGCATGTTGAGATCTTTTTGAACATCTTCAAAACGACTGTAAGCAAGTGGTGAGTGCTTGAAGTGGCCGACCACTCGCCTCCCGACAGCCAAAGCATCTACTATACTACGTTGAGACAGGGCACCTCCATTCACTACGAGCTGCAGGTGTGCGCCATACAAGGCAAACTTGACACACCAAACTCCGACGTAGCTTTAGCCATGTTGCGCGCGTTGTCCCTTACAATGACGTGCACTTTCTCCTTGGGGATTTTCCATGTCTCAAACATCCTTTCAAAAGCAGATGTGATTGCTTCTGCCGTATGAGAACCACAGCATTCTTGAGAATGAAGCACAGCCCTTTTTAGCACAAAGTCTTTATCTAGCCATTGAGCAGTTAAGCTTAGCATGCTAACCTGGCTAACATCTGAAGACCAGATATCGGTGGTGAAGCTAATGGACACAGCCTCAGAAATTAGTTCTCAACATGTCTGTAAATGACATTGTATAACTCAGGTAGGCAAACATCAGATAAATACTTGCGACTGGGCATGGCAAAGCGTGGTTCGAGGAACTCCACAAGTTTGGTGAATCCGGCATCTTGCACGATCGAAAATGGCTGGTTATCTAGCGTGATGCACTCCATGATTTTCTGATTTATAGCTTTTGCTCGAGGGTGGTCCTTATTGTATTTTTGTTTGTTCCAAGTGGACTCATTAAGCGATAGCTGGACAGTTTTTTTCGATGCAGCCTGTCCACGTTGCTTCTTTTCCTCGTTTTGCTTTAGAAATGCTGCGTGTACCTCGGAGTGATTCTTCTTAAGATGCAAGATTAAATTGGAGGTATTAAAAGAAGACGTCTTGGTTCCTCCGCGCATAACCAACGCATTGCAGTCATTGCAAATAGCAAATTTAGCATCCAAAGGCGACACTTTGAAATAATTCCAAACCACGGACATAATCTAGAACGAAGAGTGTAAACCCGTTAGCAAGAGTGGGCTAGCCGTTGTTATGCCTCACAGTGCAGTTTGATGATGTCATCAATCGAGCGCCGGTAAACGTCTCTGGACCCCAAGCGTTGTTGCCAGGTTGCCAAACCCAGGTGTTATTTTATCGGGCTTTTGTTATCGGAAGAGAAACCGATACCGATATGTAGAGATTTTACATTTTTATGCCAATATCGGTCCGATAATATCGGTAGGCCGATATTATCGGACATCCCTAATATATATATATATATA